>JABAJS010007595.1:9545-219255 GCA_018221635.1 Tephrocybe sp. 10521TJB
AGAGCAGTACTGTGAAATTCTGGAGCATGGAGCAAAGGAGAGCTTTGAGAAGTTGGAGATGGAGGAGGGTGCCTGCTACTTTCAACAGGACAATGACCCCAAACACACTTCCAAAATGGCTGACAAGTGGTTTGAGGACAATGAATTTGATGTGCTCTGGTGGCCAGCTCAATCCCCTGATCTCAACCCCATTGAATACCTCTGGGAGTACCTCAAGGATCGCCTTAGGCAGTATGAAATACCTGCTCATGGTGTGCATGAATTATGGGAGAGGGTTGCAAAGGAGTGGAATGAAATACCACCAAAGGTATGCCAAAGACTAATAGAAAGCATGCCTAGAAGGATCCAAGCAGTTATCAAGGCAAATGGAGGTCATACCAAGTACTAGATACCAAAATTATAGATGCTCAAAAAACTGTCCCAATGACTGAATATCTTAAAATATTCATCACTCTGTCAGTTTTGATTGTAATTACATAATCATAGGCTCAATCTGTAGCCATGATAGTATAGTATTTTACCTGACTTATTCAGAATTTAGAATTTGGTCAGTCCTTTATAGCAAGTTCATCTTTCAAAAAGTATGAAACATTGAGACAGTTTTTTGAGCCACTGTATATTCTTCATCTGAGTATGCAAATGTTAGCCATGCTCCAAGAATATATAAAGAAAAACATTATGTGCAATACTTTTGAATGCCACTGTAATTAATTTAAAATATTAAATCAAGGTATATCCTCTGTTAGTGTTGGATAAATAACTGCAATTTAGCTGAAAACTGGTAATTGCTGCTAGCTGGATTTCCAGTGTCATAAACATGTGGAAGGCATTCAATTGGGTCTAGCAAGGATGTGGTCAATTTTGATCAATTTTGACCTTGCTAGACCCAATTGACTGCCTTCTACATTTTTATGACACTGGAAATCCAGCTAGCAGCACTTATCAGTTTTCAGCTAAATTGCAGTTATTTATCCAACACTAACAGAGGATATACCTTGATCTAGTTTTACCTTTATGATATAATTATTAACACCATTGACTTTATTTCTTTTCTAACTTTATGTCAGATATATTTTAGCTAATTTGCCCTTAATCTTCTAATATACATTCAAAATATATCTACATTTTCTTTTTGATGATTTACAAGTCATTTGCTACCTTTGTCTTGAAAGAAACCTAGCAGATATTTAAAAAACTCTCATAAAATATTTTATTACATATTTCAGATGTCTTTCAAATATGTGTTACTGACATAGACTCACAATTAATCCAAGACAACCTTTTTATATATTTTATGATTTATTTCAGCCTTATTACACTATATATCTGAAAGAAATTTAATTATCATTCACAATATTTTCTCATCACACACCTGAAACACATCCAGAAGAAATCTTAAAATATACATGAAACAAGTAAAGAATCTGTTCTATATTAGAGCCTATTTGGTAACCCATCAAGTGCAAAATTTGATAGATAAGTTTGCATGTACATGAATTTGCCATGAGTGCCATTGGAGTTACATGAACTGATCAAAATAAGATCATGAATGCAATAAGCAAGTCAAGATAACAGATCATTGATCATACCTGATAACCTCCCTGCTGACTGGCAATGCTGCTAATGCATTGTCCACTATGCAGCTCTAATCATGAGCATTCTGATCACTGCTGTAGCTAACCTGTTTCAATCTGTGTATGTTGTAGAGCCCTGCCACACCTCTGCACTCTCTGATGAAGCATGGGTATTAGAAATCTTGTGTGGCCATCCAAAGTGCATTTGCACAGAACTTGGGATCTCTTTGGAGGTTTTTAGTAAACTTATTGAAGAGTTGCTCAGTATGAGTTACAGCAGTTCTAAGCATGTGTCATTGGAGGAGCAACTTGCAATCTTTTTATATATATGTCTGTTACTGGCTTGACTATTCAGCATGTTGGAAAAAGATTTCAAGGGTCAATTGAAACAATATCATAAGGTAGAAGGCACTCATACTCATCTAAAGTTCCATGACTTGGCATGACTTTGTGGGTTACAGATCTGCCTTAAAGTGCCCATAGGTGGCAGCATCTCAAGTCAAAGAAAAAAAGATGGAATACACAACATCAGAAAAAGCCCAATATGGAAATTATCTCTGAACAAGTGCCCAAAATGTTGCTTTACAATTGCCTCTGAGTCTGAGGCCTGCTATTTGATGGTAGAGTAAATGCAAGGGCTTTAATTGTGAGCCAAATCAATCAAGATCCACCATTGTCAAGGGAAGTTGATATTTAGGCAGATGCTGTGGCTGCACTGGCATCAGTTCCAATGGTGACCAAAAGGCAGCTCCTTCCTGTTGGCTATAGTGTTACCATAATCTTACGAATGAATATGTCAAGATATCATGCTACTCTATCAGTGCATACCATTGAGGGCCTTGTCAAAGAAGGATCAATGCCAAATCCTTCAAGTTGCTCTGTATATTTTTAGGTTGCAGGTTTTCTTGTAATTACTCTAACTAATTATAATTCTCTCTACATTACATGTAACTCACAATGTATTCTAATTTGTTGTGTCTCAGCACTCTACTCAGTACTCAGGTGTCTGCCAGGTCTTGCATTTGGGCCAGCTGCTAACCCCACTGTCACATCAATGTCACATTGGATGAGTTTGACAGTTGTCTACCTTAGTAAAAATCATCCTATAATTTTTGTGGAAATTTTTAAAATGTTGCTATTAGATATTTTCAGAAGATAATGGCCATTTTTCATCTTCTTCATTTTATGCAAAGTTTGTAAAGTTGCCAGGAGAAGGCTATCATGTCCCACACCGCATTCAAAGAAACCCCAAGTTCTGGCCATACTTTCAGGGTGCACTTGGAGCCATTGATGGAAGCTATATTCATTGTGTGCCACCTGCTGCTGAGCAAGGCTTTTTTTGTAATCATAAAGGATTTACCTCTCAGATCTGCCTATTTGGCTGTTCTTTCAACCTCAAATTTATCTATGGTGTTTGTGGCTAGGAAGGTTCTGCTTCTGATGCACACATTTGGGATGATGCATGTGCACAAGACTTCAAAGTTCCAGAAGGCCATTACTACTTGGTTGATGCTGGTTATTCTATGTGCAAGGAACTTCTTACTCCTTACAAAGGTGTACACTATCATTTTGCTGAATGGGGGCATGCAAATGTGAGGTATGTATGCACTTTTAGAATTTTAAGCAGTGATATTAGTTAAATCTAAATTGTCTAATAAGGCCTTAAAATAAGGAAGAACTATATAATCTTCACTATGCATCATTGTGCAATGTCATTGAGCATATATTTGGTGTCCTGAAGCTCTGATTTTGAATCTTATTGCTTGCACCAGAGTATAACTTGGACATTCAAGCCAGAATACCTGCAGCATTATCTGCTATTCACAATTCTGTCTCAATTTATGAGCCTCAAGACCTGGTTATTTCCCATGCAGCAGATGGCACCATTCACATGTTTGATAATGATGATGACAATGATGACATTGACAACAATCACATGGGTGAAGAACACAATAAAAGGCAGGATTCAATTACAACAGCTATGTAGAATGACTATGTTCAGATCTGTGAAGAAAGAGGAATTGGAAGGGACAGTGAATCTGATGAGGATATGGAGGATGGCTATGATGAGTTTGACAATGAAATTTTTGATGAAGAGTATGGGATAGAAGAGAATGAAGAGGGAGGAGATGACAAGGAGATGATCAATGATGTACTTGATGAGGGCTCAAGTCTCCTGCTCTGACCAGTGTGTTGGGTTAGTTGTCTTCCTGGCCATGATAATCAAGCTGCACTGGATATAGAAGGTAGTAATGGAAGTACTAGCAGGAGAGCAAGGAGAGCAAGTTGATGTCAAGCAAGCCAGATATTATGATGATGATCAGTCATGAAAGGCCTAACCAAAAGAGATTTCCAAGTCCAATTCCAAAACTCAAACCAACCCAACAGCAGTTGTAGCAAATTCATGTGCATGCACAACTTATCTATTAAATTTCACACCTGACAGGTTACTGAACAGGCTCTTACAGGATTGTGGCTGAAATTTATCTTAAATAAATTCTTAAATTATTTAAAGAATCTATATTACATTTGTTTTAGCTAAATGACCATGGATTTTTGTAAAATGCACCCAGTGCAGTGCCCTGACAGATGCCAGCAACCCTTTAGGAATTGTGCCAAGTCTCCCTCCATTATCCAGTATTTATCAGTATCATAGACAACTAACATTTTTCATTCTACTTAGAAGGGTAACTACACACCTAGTTACCTCTCTTATTAGAGGATAGGAAGGGACATGCAGATGAGGTAGACCTGGTTACAGTTGCAGTTATCCTATTTGGGCCAAAATAACCAACCCAGACCAGACTTTTGTATCACTAATGATGATGGCTACTTCCATACAGAGGTACAAAGTATATGTTATTAGCAAGACACTCTCAAGTTGCTCAGGGACCTTTCCTGGTACATATGTGAGTGGAAAGTACCCCTCAATATATAATTCATGACAACTACTAAAGAGTATATCTAAAATCTGGTGCCCTGTCACCCAACCTTCGCAATTCCTGTGCTGTGTATTTAATTGCTTTACCATGTTCCACATGTTCCTTTTCAAGAACATCACGCTTGTGGTTGATTCTCATGTATGATATCACTGCAGTGGGAATGCATATGAACCCAATTCCCACAAACATGAGCTCCAAACCATCTATAGTATAACTATGTTAGTTACTGAAGGAGAGCTGACAATATTTACGCACGTCCTAAAATGTACCGAGGTGCATCTTGAGCACGATATATATTGCATGCAATTGCGCCACTGAAATTCCCAATACCAATATGTAATGCCATACCAACCCCACGCTTATATTGGCCAGCAAGATTATTCCCCAACCTACGAGGGCAAGTAAAAATGTGCAAAACTCAGGCTGAATTCAAGACATACCACGCAACGACACCAGGGAAGGCAGAATAGGATCCTGCAACAACAAAGAAGGTGCCAAAATACTTAACTCCGTGAGGTGCAGAAGAGATGTTGATAGAAAATCCAATAAGACACATAATAAGACCCCCTAGCACAAACGGCGAGCGCATCTGCAACTTGTCTGAAAAGTGGGCGAATAGATAAAGAACAATAGCTGCACAGTACTACTTGAGTTTGGGAAGACACAATAAAGATATTAGTACTGACTGGCAAACACATATGGCGGGACGGTCAAGAGTTGACTGATTGCGGCAGAATACCCAAAGCTGTTGTGTACAGGTCAACGCAGACTCAAACTTGATACTTAGAAAAGACAAACGAGTTGATAATACTCCTTTATTGCAGTTATCAGCAACTACTAGATCGGAATCTTTGTGATAGAACTTACGGAAGGAACAGGGTGATGCCATAGACTTTGCGGGGAAAAAATTAGCAAATGATGCAGCACAATGAGCAGACAGATGCGCACGCGGAGCAACAATGGACATGTATATCAAGATGTGTAACCAAACCTGCCAGTCGCCAACCACCGACCAAACGTGACGCATCTCAAAATGTTCCTCTTCTCCAACTGATGAGTTATCATACTCTAGAGAAGATCAGGTTGGTTGCAGGTAGTGAAGATGTAACGCACTCTTCTTCCAGATGATATAGGCACGCTCCTCTGGCGTCAAGAAGGTCGCAGAAGCAGGAAAATCTACCATCACTAAGAAGTCGATGGGTCAGACATAGTATCATGCCAAGTGGTCCATCATACCCATGAGAGCAAGTACACCTGCAAGGACAGTTGCAATCCCTTCCAAAATCTACAAACATGGTCACTTCAGCGCGTAAAAGGAAGAAGGCAAGTCTACACATACAAAAATCCAAGACCATCCTTCCAGCCCTCCCACACCATTCATAAAGCTGATCCCATACGCAAGGAGGCCAGAGAATGCACCTGCCACTGAAGCAGCTCCAAAAAAGAGCCCAATCCGATACTGCAGCTTGTAGCGTGGATACCAAAGAGTTAGACTGCAGGAAATGTTCAACACCATTATTGTGAAGAGCCCTACGTTGACGTACTAATACACAACACCCGGAAAAAGACCCGCTTCGGCAACACCCAGACAGACCCGAACACCTACAAGTTGAGGATAGCTAAACTATCATCAGTAGATGCTCAGGCGGCGAGTTTTGATGCCCACGTCTTGACTAGTCCCATCATTGTCCTGTGTTGTTGTGAGCAATGGACGTCAGATAACGAAAGCAGGGAAAACTTACACAACAACCCCCCACACAATCTTCAGCTAATCAGATAGACTTCTGAACAATGAAAATTTGTTTAACACACAGTGATTCCAGGAAGCCACCTTGTACATTGTCAGAAATTGATGAACCAAGATACGGAAACACTTACCTAGACGGCCTGAACTTCTTGAGAACAAGACTGTAGGTTCCATCAATCTCATATGACAACACTGGAAAGAGGGGCACGTACTTGGCTGGACATTCGAAAAGGCAATACGGCTAGAGGAATGTGAATAACTCGGAACCGTTGAGCTGAATTTTAAAACCCACAATGAAGTACATGGTCTGAGAATGTTCAGTGAGACGAAGTGTGTACGTGACATTGTAGACGCACGCACCAGAGCAATATTATACTGACTTCCAACCAAGTGAAGCTGCTTTGTTAAACCTTGGAGCTTTGCATTTCCTAATGGGCAAGAATCAGTCATGAGCATGAGCACCACAAGAAGTACCAACCGATATTGCCTATACAATGATAACTCAGAACCACATGTCAGACTTAAGATTCAAAGAGAGAACGTACCTCGGTCTATAAAAGACAGCAAATAGAGGAGAGCTAAAATGGGCATGAGACGTCCATCAACCTTCCTGTACAACTTCTTCTCCTCATCTTCGGTGAGCACAGGAGGCGGAGGAAGTGTAGAATCGCCTCCAAAGTCAAATGCAGCGGAGTCATGGGCATCGACGGATGGTGACATCTTCCTATCGTGGCTGTGCTGCTCCTTTTCTTGCGACATGATGCCAAGGTCCGCGAGAACGTACATAGAAGTTCCAAAATCCTGGAGTATTTATGCTTCTGGTCAGGGAAAGCGAATTCAGCGAATGCGCCTATCAATCATTAATAGACACTCCACCTGTGACAGAACGAATGAATGGTTGATGAAAGGCAATCAAAGCGATGGTGACAGTAGTGGTCGATGCGCGGGGAAGAGATATATCCTTGGGAATACATCCAATAACGTTAGGCAATGTGGTCACTGGTGGTCAAAAAGATTGTCAGGTGAGGTTCGGTGAGGTTCAACAATCACCATGATCCCACGATTTCTCAACAGTCGATAGAATTCCTTGCTATCTTGACAAGTGACAGCGCAGATAAGCCGCGTTCGACGGCAAGCTTTGAAAACCCACTAGAAATCCGCCCGCCTTTCCAATGAGGCTTTGCCTGACCCACATTGTCCTGAATTGAGCGCGGATGTGCGGAAACGTGCAGAGAGGTTAAAACCGGCTGCTTGTTGCCCAGATGTTGGAGATTGTCATCAATACTGGTCCTCGGGTCTGTCAAGTGAATGACTTTATCTGTGCTCGTCCAAAGGGCGGGGTTGGGGGACCACTTCAACAGTGCCTCAAGGTCCCCCCATTTCCACTGCATGAGACATCAGAGTGTCAGTTGTGCAGCAGAAAAAGTCAAGCATGACATACCATGGATCTAAGGATAGAACGGAGCCATCAGCAATACACGGGGACAATGTACTGCAATCGAGTCCTACAAGGCGATCATTTATTCATCCTGGCCCGACACTAAGTATGAAGCGCATCGACATAACACCGGAATGAGAGACACAGTGCACGCAGTACAAACATTGATTAGAATGTTACAGTCATTACAATCTTACAAGGGGGGAGTCGGCATATACTGGCAGATCTGCACATCCTTCTCTGAGTTCGTTCTAATCTCTCCTTTTCGTATTGCCGGGACGTGTGCGGGCCCTATAAGACAATTGTTGATTAGTGATGCTGGTTGAGGAAATGAGACAAAAGAGTGCGAAAATTGCGTAAGTGTACATACTGGAAGAAGCCTGGTGCAATCATAAGTAGTCACGTTGCAGTGTATAACGACCTCGCTTGCCGCGTCAACTGGCAGTTACTACTTTAAAGTTCAGTCTATATCTTCTCACAATACATCGCGACCTTAACGAGTGCATGCAGATCCTGGGGTGGCTGAGGGATGCTCGCCATGATGTCGAGTTCATCTGTAATGCCCGCACGGAAGTCCATGATAGAGCCATGGTATTCACGCAAGAAATAGACCTCGTGAGGACAGAGCCGACCACAGATGTCTTGGTTGGTTGGAGAGGCTATGCGGAAGAGCCCCACCACGGTACAGCTAGAATGCTTTCTTTCTCGGATAGGTCAAATAAAGGTCCACTGCAGAGAGAGAAGAGGATTAAAAACAAGTCTGGAGATACGAAGGATGAACATACCTAGGGAAATCCATCCCGCGGCCGCCAAAAAGGCCTTCCTTGCTTATCGTGTACACTTTGGGGCTGAGCTGCAAGTGAAGCTGGTACACAAGGGGGAAGGCCTGGATAACTTGTAGGCGGTACAGACACGCCATGCTGTCGGGACAATAATTGGACGTTGATAGAGTTTGAGAAGTATTGGGCTGGGTGGAGGCGACTGAGTTATGTAAAGGTGCTGTAGGCGCATAAGCCAAGCATCCTGACGAAGGATGCGGAGGGTGAGAGTGAAGGCGTTAGTGAAGAGGATGACTGTGATTGAGGAACGAGTTCGTGGGTATTGGCTTCATCCTCGAGGAGGTTGAGATGAGAACGAGACCTTTGCTTAGAAATTGCCTGGCAATCTGTGAGATATTGAGTACTTGAATTGGTTGGGAAAAAGGAACTTCACTTCACCTCTCTGATGTCCTTGCTGATGGTAGCGCTGAAAAGCATCACCTGTCTCAAGGAAGTGGTTCGGCTGGGGAGGGCGGAGAGGATAAAATCAAGCTGGAGCTTGAATCCCTGGTCAAGGAGCCTGTCGGCCTCGTACACCAGCGCTTGAAGTCCGGTAAATTGAGCACGTATTTCATGCTTGGTTTTGGAACCGTTTGGATAGTCATCGAGGTGACCGGGAGTAGCGAGGATCGCGGGCAGAGTCTGACCAACTCTGTTGATGAGACTGAATTGAGAGGGTGGTGTATGGTTTGGGGTTGCCAAAGCAAGGGCAACGGCTACGCCAATGGGTGGGGTTCGTGGAATTAGGCAGTGTCGTGCCCTGTACGATCAGGCATCTGGTTGCGGGAACATCAGTGAAGTAGTTGATCATAGATTGGGCTCGACACACCTTCAATGCAAGGTTAAGGCATTAAGAAGCCTTACACGCGGACGTCGTCGCAACTTCGCATTTGACCTTGGGCCTTTTCTCGCAACTGGAATAAAAGCATGTCCATGTGCCTTAGACTACTACCTGGCCATCGATCTCGTAGGTTGGGAAGATGTAGACGAGGTTACAAGGAAAGCACCCAGTGGCCGTACTACAAACATGAAGTCAAGTCGCGTCTAGTCATGTGAGAACCGAGACCAGCTCTGCAGGCTGTCAATATCAACTTGATCATCTCCTTGTCCTCTCGCCAACAGGGTGTTTATATCTCACCTGTTTTTTGGCACAGTGCTTCACTTGATCAATTTAAAGCTTGTATGAATGTCGGGCTCTCCGGAGTCTAGCGCTGAAACGGGCACTCCTCAATCTCAAATTGTCAAGAGGCGAAGAACGCCTGGTGCATGCGATTATTGCAGGAAAAAGAAGAGTATGTCAATGTGCCACTGCACTGACAATCGTTGTCTCGCCCATAGTGTACATTTCTGACCACTCTTTGACTGTAGTACGATGTGAATGATCCCACCCTGTTATCGTTTTTGACTCACATCGCTGACACGTCCTGTGGTAGGTGATAGCACTGAAATGATTGGAAAACGATGCAGCAATTGCGTACAATGCTCCTTGGAATGCACTCACAATGAAGCTTCAAAAGTGAGTTTTACATGGGACCAGAATTCACGTACTGATTAGAAGTGAAACCAGACGCTAGGATCTGCCAATGGGTGAGCCATACTGATCCATTTTTAACAGATCTCTGACTCATCTTTACCTTAGATATGTAAAGAGCTTGGAGATTCGACTGGAGAAGATGGAAAAGTTGTTGAGAATGCGCACTGAGGTACTTCCAATGCCTATATAATGCGATGACTTAGGTTGATCTCGCTAACCACAGTTAATGCTCAAACCCAATTTAACCCAAGACCTGGACAAATTAGACGACGTCGAAACCTCTTCAGAACCTTCTTTGCTCCCTAGAAATGACGAGGATCTCCTTGAAGAAGAGCTACTTGGCAGAATGAAACGATTGCACGTGAATCCCGCTCAAGGGCGCTTTTTCGGCAAGTCAAGGTGCGGTGCACAGAGTCAATTCCCACTTTCTCTACCTCATAGACGTCCAGTTCCTATCAGTTACTTCAAACGGCGCTTGACATCCAAAGCGAATACGTCGGAAACTCGCAGAATACGCATGTTCTCCTTCACAATCATCGTAGACACTCTGGGTCATCTCCTCCGGTAAGTTCCTCGGACCATTATCCATCTACGCCTTACCTTAATATTATTTAGTGGCATGCGTCCCGGTTCATTACCCTGCAGCCACCTACCTATTCGTATCCCGATGAGGACCTTCTCTTGCCTCTTGTGACTGCGTTTTTCGAAGAGATCAATCCATTTTGGCCGTTGTTACATCGTCCTTCTTTTGAACGTTCCATTCTCGATGGATTACATCATAGAGATCCTCTATTCGGAGGAACTCTTTTGCTTGTATGTGCCTTTGGCTCACGATATTTAGACGATCCACGTGTTCTTTACCAAGGTACAACGTCAGCTCATTCCGCTGGGTGGAAGTGGTTTGAGCAAGTCACCGTCCTCCCAACATCTCACGTCGCCCACCCAACCCTTAGAGAGTTGCAAAATCATGCGGTAAGCTGAATGCCCACAATCATGACGAATCTGACTGACGTTGTTTATTTTAGCTTGCTATCTTATTTGCTACGTCGACTGAAACGCCACAGGGCTGTTGGACACAGCTTGGAACGGCCATGCGTATGGCACAAGAAGTGGGGGCTCATAGGCGCAGGACCTTGAAAGCACCCACAGCAGAAGATGAAGAGTGGAAGCGTGTCTTTTGGTTCGTCCTGTCTTTTTCAAATTTTGCAGAAGACATTTATCAACATATCAAAGGGTTCTCAATTGTCTCGATCGCCTCGTCAGTTCTTTCTCTGGTAGACAGTGCGCCCTGCAAGTGGAAGAGTAAGTCTTTGTGTGTCGACAAATTTCTGCTGATACAATTGTATCTCTGTAGTCACGATGTAGATTTACCAATCGAGTGCGACGATGAATACTGGAATGATAAGGATTCTGTGCTTGCTTTCAAACAACCGCCGGATAACCCATCTACCATCGCCTACTTCAATTGTTACATCAAACTTGTGAATATCTTAGCGTATGCCATGCGTGTTGTCGTAAGCCCATATTACTGTCCATTAATCCCAAGGACTGGCTGATTTTGCGTTGACAGTACCCAGTCAAGAGACCTACGCTGGACCAAAAGATAGTTATGGATCTTGACTCTGCTTTGAACAATTGGATGGACTCTGTTCCCGACCATCGTAAGCCCATTCTGGCTATTCGATTGTTATAGCATTCTGAAGATTTCAAGTTCGATGGGATCCTACTTCAAGGAACAAATTGTTTTTGAAACAATCAGCCACACTCTATGCAACATACTACCATCTACAAATGCTTGTCCATCGACCTTTCATCCCATCATTCAGGAGTAAGTCAAGCACGAGTCTGCCTTCACTGGCGATCTGTACGAATGCAGCACGCTCGTGTTGCCATGTGCTAGAGATCCAAAGTAGGACGACGCTACCTCTTCCAACCTTACATGTGTGTGTACAACCTGCCTGTTGAGCCCCAGGATTGACTGCCATCTAGACCACTGCATTTACCTCTGCGGTCGTGTTGCTTCTCAACATCTGGAGCGGCAAGAGGTCGGGAGTTGCACCCCATCCTCAACGTGAAATTGAAGATGTTCAACGTTCATTGGACCTGCTCAAGGTGTGCGGGGAAAGGTAAGTAATACGATAAATGTATAAAACTCGAAATTGACTTTCCTTCTCAGGTGGCTTTCCGCAAGACGTTACAGGTGAATTGCCGCTCACTTATATTACCGGAAACCTCTTGGTATTCACCTTTTTACCCAGGCACATATTAATGGAATTGGCATCTGCAGGTGACCTGAAGTTCTCTGATGGTCCTGAAACCACGGAAGCCACGACGCTCACTGTGGGCACCAAACGCCCAAGGGAGCACACCTTCGATGCAAATACAACTCCACAGGTTTTAGAAATCCCACAAGACCTTCGTCAAGTCGTCGTTGATTCGCAATACGACATACCCTCTGTGTCTATTCCTATGCCCAATCTCCCTCAAACTTTGAACTTCGAATTGCCTATGTACGGAAACGAGTTAGGTCAACTCCCTGTATTCGGGCAGTTCAACTTTTCAGACTCTTATAAACGCCCGAGACGTGATCCGGCCACTGCAAGTACAACCACCTTTCATTCAATTACACCATACGAAGGAGAACCAAGCATTCTTCCCCTTCACGATGCTATACCCGTTTCCAATGATCCACCTGCACAAATAAACCACCATCCCACGCTCGGTGACTGGGGTGCAAATAGTGTCCCGCAAGTTGGCACGATCTCTATGCCATTGTATGACCATTCTGGCGCATCGGCACTAGATGATATCCCTTTAATGGATAGCGATATTTTGGCAATGTGGTCAACTGCCCCAAGAGGATTCGAGTACGTAATTTTGCTTCCACAAACTAACTCTTAACTCAGTCTGTCCAGGCTCAATGAATGGGGAACATACATAACGAGTGTTGATCATCTTACACACTCTTCAGCCCGGGATACCTTTTCAGATTAGGCGTAGTCAGGAGGCCTGGGAACCGCATGACATGAAATCACATACACCTCTATTCATCTGGACCTCGTAACCAATATGCGCGATGATGCCTATTCAGCACGACTATCCTGCTTTCCGTGAGATCGTGTAGATTAAGAGATCCATTCAACAAGCTTAAACTGCTATTCACCCTGCCATCTGCTAGGGTGATAACAGATGAATGCAGATGAATAAGAGAAAAATCTGCGTGACGCTCTCGCAAAACTCCGTGCATTAGTCCATCAAAGACTACAGCATCCTATACTCGTTTGGAGCTGGTAAAAGGTTATGGTCGTTTAGTATCTGTCTTTAGGTATCAATCCATCCAAAAATATCGCCAGATACCTTTGAAAGCGTGTATATAATGAGTCGTCGATAACGCCCATACGACACCATCAAGCAAGGCTGAAGAATGGGTCGGCGACCACCATCTGCAGGTAATTCGATGATCTTGTCGATATGTGCCCTCCTCGTAAGGAGTAGGCATAATCACGGAACATTCGAGCTGGCACCAGTTTTCTGCCACTTGGGAATCCAAGATCAAGCACGAATATAATTTGTTCTTTAACAGGGCCAGTTCCGGTCGTCATTTGTCGAAGTTGACCTTTGGCTTCCGACTGAACCAGTTGCAGGAGCTGGTCTGAGATGCAGGCAAAGAATGCTTTGTCCCTCAGTGATACGTGGAACAAATCCGCTCTGGATCTTTTGTCAGCGCCGATACCACCGTCGTGATCAAGTCTTGACAATTCAAGAATCGAGCTAGGATGTAGATAAGATCGTGTAGATCAAGAAGAGAAGACCTTATTTCGTCAGACTTTTACAATATTCCCCACATAAAGTCCCTAGCATGCGAACACATTGTCAATGCGCCGTGCGTGGCTCTATCAGTGAGTCACCCTCAGAATGCGTCTTCAATAATTTCAAAAGTACATCCTGGCAGACAACGACGAGTACTTCTACGGTCAGTCAACACATCTCCACCCTCCAAATAGTCCTATAAATTACCTACAAATTCCTCCTAGTAAGGAATATTGCGCGCCCAGGAGAGACGATATCCTCGTACCGCTACGAACACCGTGTAGGGGGTAAAGGGGCCAATCAGGCCATAGCTATCATCAAAGCTGGAGGAGTCGCAGATTTCTATGGCTCAGTGGGCAAACAAGACGGCCTGTGGGTGAAGGAGACAGCAGCGGGCTTTGGTGTTGATCCTGAAGGAATAACTCTTTCTGATGTACGCATTCGTCGTTTTCGAACGCAGGCTCAGCGCTTATGTGTGACTAGGCTCCAACCGGCCGAGCGTTGATACAAATATCGGACAGTGGCGAAAACAGTATCAGTGAGCCTTACATACTTTGTTCGGTAGTAGCATCCTAACCAACCAGCCTTCAGTTCTATTCCCCGGTTCGAATCACAGCGAGCTCACAGAAAAGACCTGGACAAGCTCCGGCGTAGCCTTTCCCCAATGCACGCACCTTCTATTACAGAACGAGATCCTTATGCAATCCACCCTCTACGCGCTGAACAACTCTAATGCAACGACAATTTACAACCCATCGCCCATGCCTTCACCCCAGGAGATCAAAGCTTTCCCATGGGACAAAGTAAACTAGCTAATCATCAACGAAGGCGAGGCGGAGGACCTCAATAACGCGCTCGTACCCGTTCCGCCCTCACAATCATCCACCTCCCGTAAATCCCCAGACGAGATACTCTTACTGCTAGCCAGTCACCCCACTCTCACCTCAACAAATATCATCTGCACTCTTGGGAAGGAGGGCGTATCAGCGTTTATTCCTGCTTTCCATAGGACAGGAACCGACAGGTCGCACATACGCCTCCCCGCAGCCGAGCTTCGGGGCACAGTCCGTGACACAACAGGCGCAGGCGACTGTTTCACGGGCTACTTTGTCCAAGGCTTGATGGAATTCGGCCCTCAGGCGAAACCCGGACAGGGAATCGAGGAGCAGGATATTGTGAATATCTTGAAGACATGCGTACAAGTATGTTTGTCTCATCCTCAAATCATGGCAACTGACTGATTGTCGTCGCAGGCAGCCGGAATGTGTGTTGAGAGACCAGGAACGATTGATAGCGTGCCTACAATGACCGAGGTTGTGGCCAGGATGACTAGTTCTTAAGACTAATGAAAGAATTTTACATGGTATTTTGACGTGTTCAGGTTCTCATCTTCGATCCTTGACGTTAATATATAATTCTTCAAAATGAATATTCAATGCACCGGACTACAGCGCAGACACCAGCTTCACGATCTCATCCGCACATCCCCAACAACTCTGCCATCCGGCACCTGAGTGTCCCACATTATGCAGTACAGGAACCCGGTGCGTCCCTATTGGCGAAGGCACAGCCAGATCTTCCCCTCGCTCCAATCTCAACCCCGTTTTCCTGGCAGGCCTGAAGCCAACGACTTCTCTCACAACGATAGGATCAAGATCTTCCGGAAGTGGGATGCGCCCGTCCAATCGTGCGGATTCTGGTGCGAGCTCTGGGAATAGACTCAGGGCGCGTCGCTTAATCTCTAGAGAAGTTTCTGGACGAGGTTGTGTCTCCCTGCAAAGGAGTTCATGACTTGAAGCAGAAGAGAGTAAGCACATCCTCACCAATCGTCGACTTCTCGAGTCCCACCAATAACGACTTCACCACTCCTTCTAGGAATGATATACGTGCGTTCACCTCCTTCACCCCCTTCAAGTTTCCCCACTTGTTTCGTGCGCCCTTCTTTAATCCACGGCGCGTTCAAAACGACAACTTGGCCTCGGATAGGATACATCTCCGTGTCCCGTACGTCCTTCAAATTCAACGATCCAATTCCGGTACAATTTACGATCGCGTCCGGCTGCGGCAAGAATTTGAGTGCTGCTGTGAGTGAGTCTAATGTCGCCCGATGGATGGTACCACCCAAGGACTCGAAATGTGCGACCAATTTCCGCAGATACACGGAGGTGTCCATAGTTAACGAAGTGAACGATACTGCGTGTTTTGCAAACGATGGAAGTTGGTCACGAGAATATACTGTAAACTGAAAATTAGTGAGCAACCGATTCCTTGATTAAAAATCACTAACATCGGGGAGTGACTCAAAGAAAGTGATATGCTTCTCGTCCTCGCTGCCATAGAACTCACGCTGAGTGAGCCTCATCAAACCACTAGAATCCCCTTCCTCCTCCTCCCTCCACATGACGTCGAACGTCTTTCGATCCAAGGCCTGCTGACGTTCATCATCGTCAGCAGCAAAAGACAAGTGGTGTGCACCAGCTGCCGAGGATGCGTAGTACGCTGAGAGAGGATCTCCTGGCAGATGGGAAGCTACGGCTGTGACTGAGAATCCAGCTTCCAGGAGCCTAATAGATGTAGATATCCCGATAATACCAAAGCCACAGACCAGGATAAATTGTTTCCCATTGCCAGAGCCAGAGCCCTTTGCAGTCATCGTACTTCTTCGAGCTTCGGGTGCTCAGGACAACACAAACGTCTCGGGATTCAGAGGGTTTTGATGAATGAAGTTCTCCAGAGAGCGAGTAATAGCCTATTTCACAGAAAATTAAATTGATCAGTCCGACGATAGGGTTGTCCGTTATTTAGTTTTTGAAAACTTACTGCTGGTGCGCTTAGGTCAAGCAGTATTTGTAAATTTTAAATTACTAACGAGAAGTTTTCGAGCGCGAGGCTATATAGACAGGCTATAGGTACCTTGGATGAATGATGTGGTGGTTCTATCCTGGACGAACGGCAAAATCCGCGGTCACGTGGTCGAGGAAATATCGCGTTCAACCCACTCAGTTCAACTTTGTGGTTGACCCCTTCAAGCGCTTTCAAGCGTTCACTTCTCCTGTCCTCTTCGCCTCGCGTTATGGCGACCGCCAAGATCAAGATTGCAGCAAGGCTACGACCAAGACTACAGGGCGAAATAGACGACCAATCAGTCCAGGTTATTCATGGCTCAGACGGCGCAGGCGGTTCTGGTGGCAGCGTTATTAGCGTCACTAATCCTAGGGATACTACTCAAGTTTTCAAGTTCCCGTGAGTTCATCTACTTCCATATGAGCATGATAGTGACAACCTATGTTTAGTTTCTCCAGTTGCTATGACCAGACATCAAATCAGGAGGAGATATTCCAGAACGATGTCCAACCGATGATTGACGTCGTCTATAGCGGGGTGGTAAGCCAGACAAGTTTCTCACTCGATCCATTCACGAGCTATACTCCCATTAGACTGTTACGATTTTTGCATATGGCGTAACTTCCTCTGGCAAGACACACACTATGCAGGGCACAAAGTCCGAGCCAGGTGTCATTCCCCGGACTATACGAGTCAGACGCCTTCACCTCTTTCATTCCTTACTCTGTTGACGTGGAAACAGGCCATGTTCGAAAAGAAACAAACTATTACTGGATACGACGTATCGCTGCTTGTCTCGTACATGGAGATTTACAAAGACGAAGTTTATGATCTCCTCGTGACAAGAGAGAATGTAATCAGGTCTTTCGTTACTTCCTGGATAAATTACTCATATATATTTTAGGCACCCAAGCTGCCGGTTCGCGAGAACGACGCCGGCATGGTCTTTGTTGCAAACTTGACTTCTGAACCCATTTCAAGCGTGGAAGAATTCGACGCCATATACAAGTACGTCCGATACGACCAGCTTATATCCGCTTTGACTCATCAGTGAATCAGTCGAGCCACAAAGCACCGCTCTGTAGGTTCGACCAACCTAAATCACGCTTCCTCTCGTTCCCACGCCGTCTTGACAATTGAGACCCGAATGTACGACCCCGCGGAGAACAAGAGTACGTCGCCACACAACAGAAATTTTCTTTCAATACTTACTAACCTTTGTAGCACTTATGGGGAAGATAAACCTGGTGGATCTTGCTGGTTCTGAGAACAACAAACTCACCGGGAACGACCCGTCGCGTATGGCAGAGTCGGCTGCTATCAACAAATCGCTCAGCGTGCTCGGCCAAGTCGTCCACGCTCTTAACTCAGGCGCCGTGCGTATACTCTATTGGCTACCACCTTCTTATCTTGATTGTATTCCAGTCGCGGATACCCTACCGCAACTCAAAGCTCACTCGTATTTTGCAAGATGCGCTGGGAGGTTCTTCAGTTGGCCTCCTAATATGCAATCTGGCTCCTGGAACCAAATTCAGACAAGACACACTGAATACACTCAAGTAAACTTGTCTCTCAACCCTACTGCATACCTTTTCTAAATCTAGATACGTGTTAGCTTTGCTGTCCGAACGAAGAACGTAGAGAACAAACCTGTTATAAATGAACGTGGTACGCAGTTTTCTCAACTGTCTAGTTTCATTCCTTTGACAATGCTTGTTAGATAATCGCCCTGTTCCCAAGCCTCACTTCGCCGCAGTTGCAATTCAACCGCCTCCCGGCAAACCCGCTCCTGCGATCATGCAGGCCATCTCAACAGTCGGCTCTAGCTCTGGCACTGGTCCAATGCGATCGCGTCAATCGTTAGTTCCCGTGTCCAGAGTGCCACGCGCATCGATAGCTAGCGGATATCAACCCTTTGCGCTACCTGGTGCGAAGAAGATTTTCTCTGAGAAGATTAAGGAAGAAGATACAAGCGACTGCTCTGGTAATATGGGGATTGGACTAACGGAGAAGGAAATTGATGAACGGGTGCGTTGTCTGATATGATCTGACTCCACACTGTAGAATGAACTCAATTAATTACCTACGACCCTAGATATCAAGGGCAGTGGAGGCAGAGGTCACGAGGCGACTAGAGGAGCGTGAAAGACAACGAGAGAAGGAAGAACGAGAGCGCCATGCTCGTGAACAGGAGTTGGAGCCTGCTTCCAGTACGGCCAGGATGGAGTCACGGTCACCCAAGAAGGAGCAAACTCTTCCTTCAGGTGTTCTCACACCCCTCCTCAAGCGCCACAAAGATCTCGATGATGAGCTCAAATTACGGTTGCAGGAACTTGAACGGAAATTGTACGTTATCTTGTCGCGTGGGGTTGCTTCAAGCTGACGTTGTTTATATAGTGAACGCGGAAACCAGGAAACTAAACTTGCAGATGTGCTCTCACCCGTGTCAAAGAAGAAGACAGGTCGAGCATACGTGGCTCTTGCTCGAGCCCACTCCGAGAAGTTTGTGCTCCCATTTAGCTAAGCCTCATCCTCTAATTTCATTTACAGGGGTGATCTGCGAGTCGCACTGGAACTGTATCGCAAGGCGGAGAGCTATGTGCCTGATAATACCAAGCTGAAGGAAAGGTGGATACTTTTCGTTATTCATGTTTTCCTTTGTACATTATCCCAAGGAAAGACAAGTTTCTGACTTAATTGTCCCCCCGTGTGTTGCACACTTTTGTGTATTGCATGGATACAGGATCATTGAGATCGAATGGGCCGTGAACAACGATAGGGAATTCATTCCCTCACCCAAACCACAGAGGAAAGCGAAGAGGCAGAGGAAAACCAAGGTCGCCCCCGCTGAAAATGTCGACATGGACGTGGACGATAACGGTGGGTCAAAGTCCAACGGCGGTCGACTACGTGAGGCAACGACAGAAAGTCGAGGGAGGGCTGAGTTTGGGATGGAGCTTACAAACACGGGCACAGATAGCCCCGCAAAGGGCAAACGGCTTTTGGAAATTGGCGAAGGCGACGATGAGGCGGTGACTCCCCCCAGGAAGCTGCGGAGGAGCGGAAAGGCAAAGGCTTCTGCGGCTGAGAGCAGCGATGACGAAGAATGGGCCCCTCAAGCTCTTTCCAGAGAATTCACAGCAGCAGTGGTTTCGTGAAGGGGGGTGAGATGATGTATTCCTTTTTGCAGAACAGACTCTGGTGTTGTAATTTTCTATTTCATATTCACATCGGCATTCACCGTGTATATCACATTTTTGACTATTCTTATGCAGATGAGCGTCATTAAATAACGTTGTGTGTGTCACGTTTGCAAGGATGTCTCAATCAGATCTTGAGTTGCGTATCTAATGACCGCAGCGCACAGTGGGAGCCTTGACACCAAGTTTGGTCCTGAGCTGACACGTATAATGACTCGAATGAGAAAACTTTCCTCGACCTGCAAAGTCGATAGCCAATCCCCGATGTTATATTCTTAATGAAGGTACGTTCTTCGCATGCTGCTGACGGGCAGGTGGGCTTCAAAATGTACTGTGGTTGCGGCCCACTTCCTGGATCTTTCAGCCATGTCGGACATGCCTGTACCTTTGACGCCCCTGGAGAAGACGGCCAAAACGCATGCTATCTTATGCACAATAGGATTCCTCATCCTACTTCCTGTCGGTACCCTGGTTGCCAGATTCATCCGAACATTTTCCACAAGGTAGATTGATCTATACGACTAGCAACGCATGCTCATCTTGGCTGCTGTTCAGATGGTGGACTGCCCATTGGATGATTCAGTTCCTCGTTTCCGGGCCGATCATCTTCGCCGGATGGTCGTTGGGTCACCAGACCGCACAGACCCTCAATATGGGCCATTTTATCGACACTCATCAGAAAACTGGCCTTGCGCTTTTGATCCTCTACCTCGTTCAGATCCTTCTTGGCATTTTCATTCATTTCTTCAAGTTCCCGTCGTGGTTTTCAGGACGCCGACCCCCACAGAACTATCTTCATGTATTTTTGGGCCTCGTGATTTTCGTCCTTTCTGCATTCCAGGTTATTTTGAACTTTGCGAGCCTCGGCATTGCGAGTTAACATTTCGCAAACTAGGTACACTATGGATTATTTACCGAATGGAATTTGATGCTTGGAGGTTTACACAAAGTGCCACAATCTGCCAAACACGCGTGGTTGGCACTTATAGTCGTAAGTCCTTCGAATGGTTTTGTTTTTGGTATTGGCAGGATAAACTCGATGCTGATCAGTGATCAGGTCTTCTGGGTTCTATACTTTGCCGGGATGGCCTTACTTCCCCGTCAAATCAAGCAAGAACACTTGACGGCGGTTAAAAAGAACCACGAAAACGTACCTTTGCATGATTCTCGCAGAGCTTCTTTGTAATCACAAGCGAAGAATGGGTATGTTCTATTCTGGGTAGATATTGATACAATTGAGGCAAGAAAGTTCAAGTGCTACAAGGGGGGGGGGAAAGGACAATTCGAAATGTTAAAAATATAGCATAAGAAGAGAGCATCTGTAAAGGCGCACGATAGCAGCAGAAGAGAGGTATGTCGATACAGCAGAGAAGGGATCACAAGAGGGATGGAAACACTGGATACAAAAAGAACTGGGAGTCGCGGAGATATCATCGCGTAAAAATGAGGAGAGCGCTGTTGTACAAGCGATTAAACCATTAAGCCGGAGATGGCGAATACGTTCTGGCTCATCCAGATCGTGGATACTGTGATTCGTGGGTCGGAGAAAAGGTGGTGGGATAGTTGCCGTCTTCTTCGTCTTTGACATCCGGCCAGTCAGGGGATAGCGTAGTTCGGTCGGTGGAATATGTACGGGGCACGGGGTATCGGTATGTGTGGTGTCTATGGGTAGACCCTTGGTCATCTATGGGGCTGGTGGGGTATGTCATCGGTTGTTGGGACGTCGACTGGTGGTGGCGGGATGAAGTCACATAGGACGAGATTGGTTGTTGATACTGAGGTCCATAAGCTGACTGTAAAGATGGTGGCGAAAGCGAAGGTGGAGACGGAGTGCCAGTAATAAATGCAGGGAAGGTGTTCGTCAAGAACAAGGCTCCAACGAGTAAAGAACTTGAATTTTGAGCGGGGAATATTATAATACCAGCGCCTGGAATGTCGTCACTTCCCCATGAGGCAACCGCAACCTATGAAGTATCAGATTCTGTTTGCCACGACCTGAAACCCACTCACAGTCTGATTCTCAAACAGGATCCGAGATAAGGAGCGGAAAGTGGTCTGGTTGACCGTGTTGATGTTGGGGTCACGATGACGATCTGGCATGAAAGTACACAAAGGAGGGGAATGACGCTTCACCCAGACTTGAAGGTCTTTTAGAATGGCGCGTTGCATTATCTGAGTAAAGAACTGTGATGGCCAAAGATCGGCCCTGCTGCGTTGAACAGTCGTTAGTAAGACATATGTTACACCAAGTAACAACGTTTCTGCACGTACTTGTCACCGTCAGTTTCAACGGCCGTGACACGAATTGTCTGGCTGCTGCCCCTGTCGGATGGCCGCATCCCGCTCACAATGAGATCGCCTCTCCACGGCCTCTGGTCAAGCGTTTGCTGGGAGGGAGGCGGAACAAAGGAGTCGAGATGGGTAGGCAGGCGGAAGACCATTGATTGCTGTGGATAAGTTTTGAAAGCGCCAATGCTCGCGCCTTTAATATAGTCCGGCCAGGCTGAAGAAGGTAATCGGCCGGGTATCGGGAGGGTGCCTCATCCAGGAAACGGGCCTAGTGGTTCTGGATCGAAGTTTAACGAAGTCAATTCCATCTCGTCGTCTGGATCCGTGGCAGAGGTAGCCAGGCAAGATTGTCAAGGTACAATCCTTCAAATTTACGGCCGTATGGCCGAACGAGGTCCAACAACACTCATCTAGAAATTACCAAAACATATGGTCTTGGAAACGCCAAACCGGGATCTACGATGTAAATGCCAATATTATCACAGGCAAACAGTGGGAACACCATCATCGCTTAATTTTCAATAATCGGAGTGGAACCCGGTAGAGTGGACAGCGTTCATTTAAATGGTCTCCGTACCTTGCGCTCGTGACACCGAACTCAAAGGGCCAGGGCAGATGCCAATCTCACGAGATTCTGACCAGATTCGTGTGAGTAAAAATGCTAAAATTTATAAACATTTAAGCGCCTTGGGAGGGAGGGTATGTAGAAGCCAATTGCAATTTTCAAATGTGCATTCATAGAGCTGATATCTCAGCTGGCGTGGGGTCTTAGTCGACTCATTGAGGATGGCGGCCGCTCCATGTTGAGGACCTGCGCCCATTGATGTGATGATGTGTTGCCTTGGCCATCCCCAGCAAGAGTTTAGAGAGTAACAACCGCCTTGTCCACGTGTGCGATAGTCGCTGATAGTCGTCGTCGGTTACGCACCCGCGAACCCCTTCAACCCTGGCGTTATCGGAGAGAAAATATAGAAAGGAGACGGAACAAGCCACGTTGTCAGGGTTTTCGGAACGCACGTGTCGATCATCGGCCCGCTTTTCTTCTCATCATCACTTTTTCTCTGTTAATGGAGTTGCACTTTTGTACCCTTGTCGCCACACAGAGCTTGGAAGAAGGATAGAACGTCGGATTTTCCCGCGGAGATGGAGATATCTCTTTCCATATCGAAAATTTTGCACTAACATTTCAATGCTGGTTGCTCAAAAGCGATGGTTCTGCCCTCTTTTCGCGTCACAAAGATACGCCTATGCAACCCAAGCTTATTTCGGACACAGATCCATCAATCATCATTTTCTATTACATAGCACATCCATATGTGAGTCCTTGCTGACCTCATTGTCGGCAGGCACCAAAAAGAATTTGTTCCTAGAAAATATGATCCCAACGATTCGAGTAGTTGAAAGCAGGTCTCTCGCATTTCCGTTTTTTCGACACAGCCTACCGCTGCTCCATGCCAGATCACAATGTTGAACTCGATGCATGACACGAAGACACCTGCCCTTTCATAATGGGTCTGTTCGACTTCGTGCCTGACTTCTCAGATTTTCTCGAGCATCGATCGCTTCCCCAGTTCCCCACACTATCGACGAATTATTTTGCAACCGGTAAGTGCGCTTAGGCCTGCTTAGGTAGTCTGGTCGGGGAACTCGGATACCGGCCTGATTGGGGCGTGCAATGTGCGGGATTTCACTCACGATATATCCGATACGAGCGTACTCAACAACGACCATGGGCCTGATGATTGCGGACTCAGACAGGGCTACAACATGGAATCTTCGATTATTTCTGGAAAAAAGGCAAGCAACCGTCCTGAAGTTCTTCCAGACGACATTCCTACTACAAACATGGATCAACAGCCCATGGCGATGTGGTAAAATGCTTGAACGCTGTAGACATGCCAATGACAGCGTAACAAGAAACACTACAAATATCCCGATTACGAAAACGCTTGGGAAATGCGGTCAGCAATCGTAATCTTAACTACAATGCGCCCCCAAGATTTGCAAATTACAATTGAAAAGGTGAATAAATGTATGGTTGATATATAGCATTTAGTTACGGGTGGTAGTAGGGTAAATGAAAAAGCATGATTCAAAGGAAGCGATGTGGGCTTCTTCAACAAACGTCAAGTCCATAATGTCAACTGACCTATTTAGTCAACTTCAAAGGAATGGGAGCTTTCCCCGTGGTCCTTGCAGAGCGGCGTTTAATAGGTGCTGGGGACGACTTTGTGGAGATAACCTGTACGAAAGGGCGGGCACGATTAATCGCCGATCAAGTTGAAGACCCAAGTCGAAACTTACCTGAGAATTGAGAACAGCAAGACTCTGTGTCTGCTTCTCGACATGGGCCGAAAACATGCCTTTGAGGTGCTCGATGGTAGTCTCATCTTCTGCTTTGGAAGCTCTGAGGCCCATGAGTTCTTCCTCTGCATCCTGCGCCTTCGCAGCGACAACAAGAAGCTCAGCCTCCAGGCGATTCGCGCGTTGGGACTCCGCGGCCTCTTTGGCCCTAGACTCTGCAAGCTCCACACTCTGCTCATCCACCTGAGTCTGAAGCGCCGCTTTTTCCAAGCGACCCGTTGATAATTGTAATTGTATCGCGCCAATTTCGATCCTGGCACTCTGCAGAGCGCCCTCGACCTCCAAACTTTTCACAGTTTGCTTCTCATATTCGACGAGATGGACAGCTTTGACGGATAAGAGCGACTCTTGTACTGTCTTTAGCTCGCCCTCCCTAGACAATAGCTGTTCCCGAAGTTCCTGGACCGTCGCGTAGCCCGCTACCACTTCGGAGCGGTACCTCTCAGCCGTGGATTCAGCCATTGTCAGATTTCGAGCTAACTGCGCAATCTCCCCTGCTTTCCGCTCAATTTCTTCTACTAACCCTCCGTTTCGATCCTCTTGGTCTTTGAGTTTGTCGATGGCAGCATCTAAGTTTGTTCGAAACTCCGCGGCCTTGTTCTCGGCCTTTTCCATGTTATCTGTGGTTGTCACCAAGCGATCCTTGAGTTGAGTCATCGAAGAGGCCGAGGCAGTGATCGTCTCGTGTGCCTTGTCTAATTCGGACGAGAACTCAGCGCGTTCCTTCATAATTACCGCCAGTTTCCTCGAAAGCTCTTCAGTGCTTTCTTTCGAAAGAGACAGATCGGATTGGAGCGTGGAGGCTGAGAGTTCTGCTGTGGTAACTTGTTGGAGTAAAACACCCTTATCATACTCCGCCGCAGCCAAGGACTGGGTGAGATGCTTGACGTTAGCTTCGCTATGGGAAATCGACTTGGCCAAGGTAGAAACTTGTAAGCTCAACGTGATAACCTCATCTCTGGAGACTTCGAGTGCGGCCTGGAGTTCAGATTGTTCATCTGTGGCCGTCGTCAGCTGGTCCAGAAGAGACTCATTGCTGGCCTTGGCATCTCGAAGTTTTTCGGAAGCCAGGCTCTCGTGGGCACGAGATTCAAGGAGGAACCTAGTCGTAGTCTCCTCAGATTGCCGGAGTGCCCCAATTCGTTGTTCGAGTTCGGATACCCTAGCACGAAGCGCCTCTACCTTTTCTCCAGACTCTGCATTCATCATGCGCTGCGCCTGAGCTTCGGAATCTGCTACTAGGAGTTGCTCTGCGACCTCAGAGCGAACTTTCTGAATTTGTAGATTGGATTCTGCGAGCTGCGAGGCAAGTACAGTCTTGTCATGTTTCTCGATGCTCAGAATTTCGCGAAGATGAACTATTTCGGCAGAAGCCTTTTTTCGATCTGTGTTTAGAACGTCGATGGAAGCATCGCGATCTTTGAGGTCGTGTTCAAGACCAGCGACGCGCGACGAACGTGTAGGTTCGAACCCACTTTTCAAGGTTTGCAATTCGAGGAGCTCTTTAATTCTTCGTTCGAGATCGAGTGCCTTCTGAGATGCGTCGCCTTGAAGTCTCGAAAAACTTGCAGATAGAGCTGATAATTGCTCATCACGTTCGAAAAGCGCTTGTTGAGCCTCAGCGGCGTTTACCTGAAGTTGGGAACGCTGTGCCTCGAGGCTCTGTATCTCGGCTACTCGCATGGATATGTCACGTTCTAGTTCTATAACCTATTCATAACATTAAGTTTAACTGTTCAAACAATAAAAATATAAATAACGAACTCTTAAACTATCCATAGACGCTATCGCTGTGTCTTGAAAATTCTCCGTATAGAGATCATATTGCGTTCCAAAGCCATGTCCTTCGTCGGAGATTGCTCCAGGAGAGCGTGGAGGTGTCGGCTGCCTGCTGAGAAGAGAGATGCAGGAGCCTGACTGTGTTAGAACACGATCGAGAGGCCGAGGCTGACCGGGTATTCCGGAGCTTTTTCGCATGGGAGATGACGGCCTGGTTTCGCTAGAATCGAAGTCAGCAGAAGTGCCAAAAACGAAGGAAATTAAGCAACTCACATGTCTGGTGTAGGAGGCCTGTACAATGTTAGGTCGCCCGCCTTTGCTTCGTCAAGCTCCCGCCTAATGCGCTCAATCTCTTCCTGCTTCTCCTTGAGCTCGCTGCGAAGTCTGACCGCTTCTTCTTCTCCGTCAAGATCAGTCAAAGGTGATGACTCTCTGAGCCACAGCCCATTTGCCTTCTCCTTCTGAAGTGCACGAAGCTCTGCCTGCAACTGTGAATCACAGGTCATCAATCATCAACATACTGGAACCAAATACTCGAAGGACATACCTGCAGTTTCGTCACCTGTGTCCTGGGTGCCTTGGGCTGCGAAGAAACTGATACCGAGATCCTTTGACGCTTGGCCCTGGTCGCACGATTGGTGGAGGCAAGCCCGTCTGGGACATGATTGGACTCCTCGTCCGAGTCATGGACGGGTCTGATCGAAGGACGTCCCCGTTTTTCGCCGTGAGTGGGAGCAGATTGCGTTAGATGTTTCCAAATTAACTCATCAGGGACAGCAGACGGAGAGGTATTGATCATTATAGACAACGACTGCCGTGCATCAGTGATGCTTCAATTAACCATGAGCACAATGACACAATCAATCCCCAGTTTAGAAGACTTACGCCTTTTTACCGGAGGGGGTAAGGGTGATGTTACCAGTTGCGGATTGGGAAGATTCCAGAATACCGTCCTCTTCCTAGATACCTTGTATTCAGTGATCAATGACGCAATGGGTGACAGTGACAACGCGCCAGCTTCCGGATCGCATGTCCGATCCAACTTGACCAATGAGGGCCAAGTTTCTCTTTATTGTCCTGCGCATTTTTCTTTACTAGAGAGAGATTTACGGGCGTCAATAGAGAAATAAATTTTGCATAGTCTTACTTGCCTTGAGCTCGCAATGTAGCAACATGGATTGTATGTTTCTTGCGTTCTCTTTGAATTTGCGTGAAGGCTCCGAAGACTCCTACAATTTCGGGGTGTTGGGCTGTACTGCCTACACTGAATTGATGTAAAACGTACGTTCAGCGTAGGACACTTTAGCGGTCTTGGCAGACTTCTTGGAAACCATGGACCTAGGGTGTTCTAATAGAATATGTGGTGGTGGTGGTGGTGGTTGGGGTGAAAGAATCGTTTTGTGTGGGATTTGACTCGGCCAAAGTAAATTAGGAAGCGGTCACGTGACCGAGACGCGACGCGCTTCCGATGGTGCGACCGCGGACTCATGACTCTTCGCCAACGGTTGACGCAGTCTCCTTAGAGTCTCAGAGTATCCACGGACAATGTCAATATCAGGACATGAGCTTCACACGAGCGAGAAATCACTGTACTTGATAGGGAATTGAAGACTTTGTCAATAACACTGACTAGCGTTCGACGAATTAGGGGGAGCGAGAGCAAGTATTCACGGATGGTCTATGAAGCAAAGACCTGTAATTATGAATAATTCAGCTGGGCTTGCAAGAGACTAAACATATTTGGTATTTATCTGGTAAATGTGTTAGTTAAAAGAACGTGTTTCCATGATAACTCATGTTCCTTCAGCGGTCCATATGTCAAGATCAAGAAGTTGACGGGCGGGCGTATATGGCGGCTAGAGTGTTTCCATGTCGCTCAATACTCTAGTTCAAAGCAGATTTTCACATTAAGGGGCCGAGGTTTTTCATGCTACACATGAGAGGTGCCGCAAAATATGACTGAAACATCTTGGACCTTAGTATTCAAAGCTCATTTGTGGACACAACCCAAAAGAGGCCTTCTCAGAGGACCACTAGTTGTTCATTTGTGCAAACATGCCACGGGAATCTGCAGGTACACCTGATAGTAACTATAGTGCAAGTGCATCGCGGTTGCGTGACATAAGAACATGGACGCGTTCTGGAGATAGAGAGGTCGGATATCGTCATTGCACATCCAAGATCACCAGGAGGCATGAAAGATCGCACATATCGTTGCACCCGGCCGATGTCCGCTCCAGTGTCCTCGGCCTCGTCCAGCACCGCTCAGCACTCAACCCCGATTAGTAAAATTCATCAAATTTTCGTGGCGTAGCAATAAAATCAGTCCGTGATGCAGGGAAAGGGATCGACATAATCCCAAGGTTTCGGTTTTTGAGGGGCCGCATAGACGGAACATGCTATGAATCGGAAGGGTATGTCAAGAGTAAACCAGAGTGTAAGGAAGTCAAGCCAGTGACATTCGAAATGGGGGCCGCGTCGCACGAGATGCGATGAGCGAATCGGTTCACTGCCACCCTAAAGCTGGGGGGGGGGGCGGGGGCTTTGAGATAGAAAGACCAGGGAAAAGATGGCACGTACTTCACAGATATCTCTTGATGTGCCGAGTTTGTTTGTAGAACGTCAAGAGGGGATCTACTGGCAGTGATGAACAAACTTCAACGCGTCGCGGTCCCGTGACCAATGAACCAACACGTGATTTGCAACGCGATAGCCTCGTTTTCGGTTCTGAACAACAAGTCTCCTTCCTCCACACATTCAGAGTATTTCAATTGGTGCTAGGCCATGGCTCAATACTCTGCTCAAGCATTCTCAGCACAGGCTTATAATAGAATACCGCAAACAGGCCCTTCCTCAAGACGACACCCATTCACCAACGCTGTCAACCACCACCAGCAGGCACCTGTGAAGCCACAACCGACAGAGAAACGACCGGCGTCACCACCTTTGCCTCGTCAGAACGCAAAGATAACCCCGCCTTCGCCACCAAGTGCCATTCGTGACAGGAACGGTGCACTCCTGTTCAGCCGAGTCGGCTTCTTGGGCGAGGTAAGCAGCTGCTCCTTAACTTATCTTATTTCTTTTCTAATCAAGAGTAGGGTGGCTTTGCTCGAGTGTACGAATACAAAGAGGCTAGCGGCACCCGTATCGCATGTAAAGTAGTTACAATCTCCTCACTAAAAACCGTAAAAGCTAAAACCAAAGTAAGAATACAAGTTGTTCGAAGGTATATAATCTAACCATCCCTAGTTATATGCAGAAATCAAGATACAACGCTCACTGGCGCACCCGAATATCGTTCGTCTCCGAGACACACACCAGGACAGTGACAATGTTTACTTGCTTCTCGAACTTTGTCCCAGCGGGTCGCTCATGGAACTCCTTCGTCGGCGTCGCCGGTTCACCGAACCCGAAGCCCGGTTCTTCACTGTGCAGCTCATGGGTGCCTGCCATTACTTGCACACGCACCAGGTTATCCACCGAGATCTAAAACTCGGCAACCTCCTCCTCGACGTCAATATGAACCTCAAGGTGGGCGACTTCGGGTTGGCTGCTCTCATCGAAAACCCTGGGGAACGCAAAAAGACTATTTGCGGAACTCCAAACTACATTGCCCCTGAGGTCCTCTTTGACAACATCAATGGCCACAGCTTCGAGGTCGACATCTGGTCCATCGGTATAATTCTTTACACCTTTTTGATTGGCCGACCACCATTCCAAACGCCGGATGGGAAGGGCATCTACGACAGAATTCGCGACAACGACTATAACTTTCCTTCTGACCGTAGTATCTCCGCGCATGCCCAAGCTCTCATACAGGAGATTTTAACGCCGGATCCTCAAGAGCGCCCAACCATACATGAGATAGTAAATCACCCCTTCTATACCCAGGGCACGGTCCCATCATACATCCCAACCTCTGCGCACGATGCGCCACCCGACTTCCGTAATATCTCACGATCACAATCGCAGAATAATCTTAAGCGGTTGAAGCGTTACGCTCTCATGGACGAGGACCAGGTGACGTCAATTGTCGTTCCAAAAGAGCCTGCCGCGTCGGCCGAGCCTGGCAGGTCAATAACCTCGAGTGTCGCGCAACAGGAGAAAGAGTTCCAGAAGGCCGTTCAGCCTGGCTCCCCCATTAGTGCACTCCTCAGCTCGGCAAGGCAGCCGCTTCTCATGGCAAACAATAGCCCTCAACCCGGTACGACGAAGGAGACACCGCTTTTGAGGAAATTGCAAGCCGTGAAAGAGAGCCCTTTGCGCAAATCGACCATGCACGGTGGCATGAACGATATGGAAGAGGACTTTCATGGACCAGTGGGCCTAGGCCGCGTAAGGGATGAACATCTGATTGAGGAACAGCGCGTGCGGAAGAAGCAACTTGAGGCACAAAAAGCGCGCATTGTGGCGCAAATGGCCCCAGTGCGGGAGGATGACGAGCACGTTGACCTTAAGGCGAAGTCGAAGGTTCAGCAGGCTGACCGAGAACATCTGAAGACGAGGGCAGGCGAAAGAGAGAATGTACCACCTGCCGCCAGCACGGTGTCTCTCGCGTCTAAAGGGAACGAGCGCGAGCGCGAGTTGCGCACTGTCAAGGAACAACCACCCATGCCCGCTTCCCATTCGTCCCTTCAATCCAGCACCCGTCAAGCTTATGTAGCCCCTCCTACTAAGCCATTACCACGAATAGCTGCCCCTGCCGTCAAATCTCTCCCCGTTCCACCAGCCCCAGCCCCTGTTCTTGTGCCAACCCGCGGCTCTGGCCAGCTGCTCGCTGGTCTTACCGGTTTTGATGCCGCAGCTCATGTCCTGGAACTAGCTTTTGACGCCAAGGATGCAGGACAACTGTTCCACGACCCACGCGAGGACCCAACGCAGCCTCTCCACAAAGAACACGTGTTTATCGTTGCCTGGGTGGACTACTGTAACAAGTATGGGATGGGCTATGCTTTGACGGATGGCAGCGTTGGAGTACACTTCAACGATAGCACTACTGTGGTGGTGAGCCCTGACAAATAGTGAGTACGGAGGCTCTACACCTTCCGGAACGAATATTGACCTGACTTTCAGTCATTTCGACTACATCACATCGCGCCGCCAGGGTGCGGTGTATTTACGCAAATCACATACAGTCGAATCGTACCCAGAGGATCTGAAGACCAAGCTGTACCTGCTAAAGCACTTTGAACGCTACATCCTGGACCGTCTGCACGGAGAATACGACTATACATACGAAGATACCGAACGCACACGTGGCATGGAATGGGTGCAAAAGTACCTACGAATGAAGAATGTCATCATTTTCAAGCTGAGTCACGATGTGGTCCAGGTATGTATTTCTTCAATTTGTAGTGTTCTGATGCTCACGTCAACATCCACAGTTCAACTTCTACGACCACACGAAGCTGATCCTTTCCACCCACGGGCTGCTTATAACACATATCGATAAGGAATACCAGTTGACGCGCTGGGCACTGACCGATGTCATGGCTACGGCATTGCGGCCCGAGGCAGAAGTTGACCCCGAGGTGCTCAAATTCAATCAGCGCCTTGTCGACAAGCTCAAGTTCTGCAAGGAGGTCCTGATTAGCATCCGCAAGGCAAGCGCGGCGGGGCTGGCGTTGCCCGAGGAAGCTGAGAGTGACACGGAACCCATGCCAATTCGTACCATTAACGCGAAGGTGTCAAAGATGTCACTGAGATAGTGCTTGGATTGGTGAAAAAGGACGACCAAACGGCATCAGGTCGTTGGTTGGCTTGTAATAGTAATAACTTTCTATTCTCTATCGTTATCGTTATGATGCAGGCTTATTGTATGTGCCAAGTTCCCATTCCCGAACATTATTATCATATCAGCATCTCTGAAAAACATATCCTGCAATTGACTTCATTCATATGTTGTCCAGGCTCGCGAATTCGCAGATGATTATGATGTTGAATTTATGTCTTTCTAATTATTACATGGTCCAGGGCCAATGAACAGAACAAGTTGGAGCATGGTGATTCCCCTGGTCCTGGATTTCTGACATTAGTTCGCGCGTTTATCCTTGCTACATACTAGTCACGAAAAAGGCGAAAATTTTACTGCTCATGGCTGAGCTCAGCAGCGACGATCAATGAGCGCTTAAGCGCTCGAGCTGGCTAAGCGGCACGCCCAGGATCCCAAGGCATCCGTAATTAGAGATCAGGTCCTGATCTCTAATCATCAGGAGGCGGGTGCACTTGCAATTGAGCGATACTTACGGGGTCAGAAAGTGGTCGGATGAATAGTCCGATGAATTCACCCGATGCAGGCCAAGGCACACATTGTGTAAAGGCACTGTAGCGGTTCTAGGTACTGATAGGTACACATGGTAACATACCCTCGAGATCGAAGAGTATCATAAATTCTTTGATGAAACATTCCTTTTTTCCCCTAGAGATCGATCCTCGTACCATCCTTATCTGTGCACTGATCCCAAACACTGCAGGGCGGGTAAAGTCCATTCGGCTCGTCCCCAGCATCCTTCAACAGTAGGGCGACGACACCATGGGGAGGTACGTCATGTGCGGCGAAGGTGCGCACGGCTGTGCCATTGTCAGTATGTGTCCAGAGATCGCGAACGGAGTATTGGCGCCCCGCACGGATCCAAGGGGACTCTGTGAGGTTGAAGGAGAGTGTCGCAGGCTCAGTGAGGGTATTCAACTGGAAGCAGAGTCAGGATAGGTTAAGATGGAGATTATAATCGATGTGAGGTACGTACGAGCATAATAACGGTGCCGAATTGGCTGGGTCCACTCCAGTACTGCGCCGGGTGGGTACTGTTGCTGGTCCAGTCAGGCTGAACAAGTGCGTATGGACAAGGTTAGTGCGAGGCAAAATTAGACAAGGCTCTTACGTTGATGCCCCAGCGGAAGGGTGAGATACTCTTGCCGATAACATCGTCCTGGTTGATGGCGAGGATTTCCTTATTCTTGAGGATCTCAAGAGTGCTAGGAGTAATGGCAGACAGCTATAGGACAAGTTAAATGCCACATTCAGCCAAGTGTCTGGGTGACTAACATTCGTTCCAACCTAAAATCGTTAAAAAAGAAAAATCAGTTATTCAATGTCAATGCAGGCAGAAGAGACTGCTTACAAAGAGAGGAGACTTCATCAGAGCCCAGGCAGTGAAATGTGATTTTTCCTCGTCGTGGGTCAGGTCACCGTTTCCACTATTTTCCAAGTCAAGAGCGTGTCCGTTACAAGCATAATGAGACCCACAGTTGGAGCTGCAAAAAAAAGGAGTCAATGACACGCATAAATAGAATGAGAACACCATACCATATCGAGGTCATTGTGGCCGCCGAAGTCTGTAGCCTGGGTAATAAACGAGTTGCTGACCAGATTGACGTGAAAATGGTCCTTGAGATACGAAACTATACTAAACTTACAAGTTAATGATGCTTGCGAGCGAATTCCACTCAGGAGCAATATCTCCCGTTGTCTGTTTTAATAAAACTTTAGATAAACATGTAACCACTTGAAGGAACGCGACATCGTACCCGCCAACTTTGGCCCATGGTAGAAGCCCAACTATTTGGATTAGTGACTTTAGTGGAGAACAGGGTCATAAAATTTCGTACGCACAGCCAGACTTGGCTCTATCAATCGCTTTTAAAATTAAATGCATACAAAGTCGAGAAGTGTACGCACCCATCCCCAGCTGCAGAGGGAGAAGACCATAGGTGTCTTTTTTTCAGCGGCAGCAACCGAGTTGATGGCGTCAGCCATCCTCTGGAAACCTGTAGCAAGCACATGGATCAAGAATGATCAAGGTAGATCGTGAATGGGACTTACGTCCAATAGATCCTTCGCGAGTCTCATTATCAAAGGGGACTACGGTTTCAAGCATGAGCAAGCCATAGCACCGTTATTCACTCCCCAACACTTACTTGCGCAGTTGTCATACCTGCGTAAAACAAATCAAAAAAGGTTAATCACGCGAACGTGCCGGACCGATACTGACTTAAGGTAGTCGAAGCCCCAGTCGTAGAACGTCTTTGCGTCCCGAACCTCATTGCCGAAGGAGCCCGGGTATCCTGCGCAAGTATACCAGCCAGAGTCGCTGTACTAGCCAATGGCTTAATCGAGTCTCATGTTGCAATACGTCTACAAAGGCTCACAATTCCAGTTTTACTGTGATTTCCATCAGCCTTGCTTCTATAGCATCGAAAATGGAGAACTCACAAGCCAAGAGCATGGATCTCTTCATTCAATTTCCTCATGCCGCCCTTGAACCTGACAGCATCTGGAAAAGCTTGGTCAGTGAATTTCCGGCCAATTTCAGTATGGGTCAAAGTCAGCACCTTCAATGATGTCTCCACTCTCAGTGCGGGTTTTTTCGGCGTAACAGTCGTCGATGTTGATGTAGTTGTAGCCAACTTCCTAATCATTTCATCCGATGTAAGAAACGGTGCTAGACATCTTCAATGCCATTAAACTTACTTGGAGTCCAAGGGACTTCATAAGTTTTGCAGTAGTAAGCATCAACTCTTCGTCAATGTTGCACTGTAAGTATCGTTGTGAGTCTCGACGCGACATGAGGGAAATAGGAGCAAAGGCCGCACTTCGTACGCATTCCACGCTAAAGTTTTGTGTGTCAGACGCCGTTAAGAAAGAACGAAAGTCAGAACAAAACGCACTGTTATACCCCAGAGCTGCACGTTTCATGATTAAAACCTGTTCGAAGGGGGCAGACAGGGTACGTAACACGCACCCGGAAGACGGGCGAGTTCGATGTTGTTTGAACTGCCAGTGTATGCATAGAACATATCGCTTGTGGTTGTCCATACTTGTCGCGTCAACGTTGTGGCATAGAGGAGTATAGGGTCGAGCAGCATGGTGAGGCTCTTTTGCACAAGAAAATTGAGGAAGAAAGCAAGAAGGGTAACGCAAAGCGCCTATTTGGACATCCGTTGCTTTTCTCCGATAATAGTCCGATGACCCGCATCCGAGGAAAACTGATAATCTTAGTGATCTCTGCGGAAATCATCTTTTCCGAGGCCGCGAGTGAACACTCTTCTACACTCTTCCAGATTATGTTTGGCTTTTTTTGAACCCTCGGAAAGGGAGGTTCTCGAAGTCTGACAAACTACATGGTTATTGCAGTGGGGTAATTCGTACAAGAGTCGAGCGCCTTGTGTTATATGAAGTTAGGGCCTAATCAAATTTGACCAGCGTCACAGATGAATCGAGCGCAAAATTATAATGAGTTAGGTCAACGAGGATGGTATGTAGTTATGGTCAAAGATAATTGAGAGTCTAACAACCCCACGATGAGACAAGTTGACGCGGTTGTGCTTACAGATATATGTGCTTGATGGGCAGGGATTACCGCTTGCGCAGTTGCAAGCCTAACAAAAACGATTTTGACTTGTATAAGAGTTGAGAAATACTGGTATATATTACTTCACATTTACGGAATGTGCATTTACAAGGCGGGGTTGGCGTTTTGGACCAGGGTCTGGAAGTAAGCCTGGAACCATGTGCCGGCTTCAGGCGCATTGGGAGTAGCATCACTACAAAATCGTTGTTAGATTATATTGGCCGCAGTGACGAGGCGTGACTCACGAATAGCCACAGTGGGCATCATAGCGAGGCGAGGAGGTGTTGCTGGTGCCATCGCATTCACCTCCGGGCTTGACCCAGGCAATTGTATCGATAAGAGAAGAACCGGTGTTAGTTGTAGGTTGTGTGCCGAATCCTGCACCAAGGACATTACACCAGTCACCCCATGCATTACGGATGTTTTGGACGCCAGAACGGCCTTGGTCGACGATGAAGTGTGCGGGGAATCCACCGGAAGTCAAAAGAGGAGCGAGAGCTGTGATGTAGAGGAGCTCATCGTAGTTGGGGTTACCAGATGTGATGGGATCGGGGGAATTAGTGGCTACGAAAACAAATGAGCTGATGGAAACAACATGTTGGTTTAGTTAATTCACTCAATGAATTGTAGTTGGCGACGTTGGTGGCCAGTCCACGGACAAATGCTGGGGAACCAGCACTCGTATAGAGTGATGTAAAGAGGGTTGCAGCAGGTTGCAAGTTAGCGGGCCACCCGAGCCAGCCGGCGTGACCAGCATCAAGGTACATGTAGACACCGACGGCGCTCAGTTGTTGTATTGCGTAGGTGATACCGGCCTGGTAAGCGTTATCGTAAGTATTTAATCATAGATTGATAACAAAGATTGAACCTTGTAAGCGGCCTGAGCGTTGTTACATTTAGTTACGCTCAGGTTGGTGACCAAGTTGGCAAGCGAATCTGGCTCAATGACCGCGACAACACGAACACTGGGGTACACTACGGAAGGATTTTAGAAAATAGTCAGGTTCTGGAAAGCGCCATGCTCACGCTTAATCTGTGCAACAAGCTGGTCGATGTAGTTGTAGTAGAGATTCAGGCCATTGTCCGCAATGCTGAATTCTCCATTGGAGGCTAAAGCAGCGCAGTCACGATCGGGGAGGTCATAAACGACGATCTGGACAAGGTATTTTGAACCAGAGGCTTTTGCCTGTGCCTCGGCATCAGCAAGGTATGTCCCGAGGGTGGGAACCTTGGCGACAGTGTCGAACCATGTAAAGGTGGGGATGTTAGCGACAGTCAGAGCTTTTGCTTTCAGGGTGGAATCGGTAATCAGGGCAGCGGCGGCAGTGACTTCACTGGCGTAGTAAGGCGTGAGGTAGATCTGAAGGTCGTGGATTAATCATCCACAATGCCGAAAATATTTGGATGGCGTACTTCATAACCAGTGTAAGGATTTCCTGCAACCGGGGTAGACGTGGAAGTGGGTGCACTGCTTGTGGACGACGAGGTTGAGATGGTCGAAGTCACGGACGTCGAGCTAGTTGTAGACTTTGAGGTGGTCGTAGACGAGGAGGTAGTCGAAGGGGGACTGTATCTGCGTCAGAAGAGCATGACGAGTTGCTTTCCGACAAGACTCACAGGCACTGGTAGTAATAGTCATTGAGATATGTGCAAACAGTTCCCGACACGCAGGTTGTACCTCCAGCTAAAGAGTTCTTTTTTAGCCACGAGTATTTCAATTCAAAGTATGATGAAGACATACTCCAGTTAATGCCACCGCACTGGGCGTAGATGGGCTGCTGAGCATTGACGAATGCCGGGACCAGAGAGATAATTGCCAGTAGAGAAGCTGCCTTGAACATTTTGTATACTGGAAGCGTGGGACGAGAAAGTGACCCTACAGAATATCAAGTGAGCAATACCTCTTTATACGGCCCCAAGGCTTTCCCAGTGTTCACAGAACGATAGCGATGCAAATCCGGCGTTGAACCGAGCAACGATCGCGGAAGGACATCGGGAGTATCGCGTTCTGGGGTATAGAAGCCCGGGGTCACAAGGAGCGACAAGCGCGGTCGACTCAAGTAGCCAGCGATGCCCACCAGAGGATCAGGTTCACCAGTTTTGCCTTTGGTTCGGCACAACGTCGGACAGGGTTCTACTCTATTCCTCCACAGGTGTACCTTGGTATTGAGTCTATCGACGTCGTCATTCTGGAAGAAAAAATTAGGCACCGTATCTCTTCTAAGTTTATTAGGATGCTTTAGGATGCTCTGCCATTAACTTCCTTAACATCAAGGTCTTCGGACTTGGCGCGTAGCGCGACAGGACCTTGACTCGAGGGTAAAGCAGCTCAATCTTTTGCCACATGGTTTCCACCGCATGATCTCCTGGACGTTTTACAATGTATTGCATTGTGTCAGCCTGTGTCGCGTGCGGCGCATTTAAGCGCAGAATGTAAGTTCCGGATGTCCAAAGGTGCCCCATGATCAACAAAGTGACAGGAGGAAAGAATTGACCCATGCGCCTAGAAACCAAGCATTTCAATGCCAAGAGGTATGTAGAATGCACTAAAACTGCCGAGGACACGCCGACTTGATTCGGTGATATGTGATCTAGGGAAAATGGTTTCAAATATGGCGTCAACCATGTATATGATAGTATTCAGTTACATGAGGGATCTCTCGCCTGACTTCCAATTCAGGCCGGGCTAGGTCATGTATCTGAATTGCCAAGAGTGTTATCGGAATAATATAACGTTCATTTTGAAAGCCTGACTCGATGAATCCATTGCGGCACGGTACGATATCGTTGATTCCCTTGGGTGGAGATTTGAAGGAATTATTTTGAGGGGCTTGTAAAAAAGAATCAAAATTGACACAGGTGCATACCAAAGGTAGTAGCGCGGTACTACGACGGCCCAAATCCAAAGAGCACCATCGCTTCCTAGGTGCACTAGGCAGTGGTGGAAGCAAAGGTATCCCGCCACCACTATACAGGTCACTAGGGCCACTGTAGCCCTGTATCATGGTCAGAAGATGATCCAGATAGGAATGCAGCGTATGTTTCGTGTAATCCTGAGCGCCACGTCTGCGGCAAGGAGTTGATGAATAAATTTACAAGCATACTACTTACTAAAGTCGAAGCTATCTGAGCATTTGGCGACGCCCATCCTAGTATAGGCCTTCTTTCCTCCATCTTCCACTCGAATGATACAATAGAGCGATGAGGCCTCTACGGACGGGATAAGTGTCTGCCAGTGCCCGCAGGTAGGAGGCGCACGTGCTCGTGCCATTTTCACGTGCTCGGTCACATTCTCCTGCGTCATTTTAATCGCTCTCCGCCGACGAAAAATCCAAAGTCAAATCCTGCATCACCTCCGGCCAGCGGTTCTAAGATACCTCACGCCGCTCGCGAAAGGGTCTATTACGCCTTCTTCCATTCGTTTGCCGGGGATGTGAATGGCTTTCGTTCTTCTTCCAAAGTATCAAGAACGAGACTAATGTAGTGGATATGAATGCATGATTGGATTCGTTTTTACAGATGAAAAAAGAAGCCAAACCATTTTGGAAGGTCACTGCAAAGAAAGACCAGAAATAGAAATCATGTATGTCTCGATCCTCTTTCGTTCATTCTACTTACACTTTACGCCCTCAGGCAAATCCACACCAAAGCAGAAAAAGACAAAATTCAAAGTAGGGTAGGAAAAGGTGGTAAGATCGACAAATCCATTATCAGCGCACCCACCGCCGACTCCTTCATCCACATTGGCCACATGGGTTACGACGCTAACAAGGGATTTACTTCAACCGGCGTAGACCCTTCCTGGGCAGCTCTTCTTATCTCCCTCGAGGTGTCAGGCATTTCCAAGGAGGTCTTGGCGAAGGACATGGAGATCAAGGACTTTGTTCGGCAACACCAAGAGGAGTCACCCAAGAAGAGGCCCCAAGAAACCCAAACCGTCTCCCCCAGCTCCAAGACGGACACACTTCACCAATGGCAGCGACTCGTCCCAAACCCAGGTCTCAGTGCCGCCTCCACCCGCTTCTCCTGTTGCGCCACCCACACCCGTCGCTCCACCTCCGCCTACATATTCTGCACCTCCTCCCCCAGCCAGACCAGTAGCCTCATCTGTATCCCGTTCTCCGCCTCTCCCAGCACGTTCGATATCTTCTATCCAGTCCCCGCCTCTATCCAGTCCCCGCCACCCCCCGCACCACCTCGTCCAACTTCATCCGTACCTCCTCCACTCCCACCACCTCCCTCACCACCTCCCACAACTGGTGGTCCACCCTCACTGCCCCCTCCTCCAGGTAGTTCAGGGGCAGTCCCATCATCACCACCACCACCGCCCCCGCCACCTCTCACAGGAGGAGGAAGCACTCTTGCAAACCTCCCGCCAGCTCAACCTGGCTGTTCAGCCCTCCTCGATTCCATCGCCGGCAAAGGTGTGCATTCCCTGCGCAAGGTCGATCCTACCGCCCTACCTCCTGGTGGCAGTGTAGCTACAGACATGGGGACTGCGGCTGCAGTGGCAGGTGGGGATTTGATGTCGGCATTGATCAATGCGCTTTGAGAAGAGGAATAAGAGTATGGGGGATAGTGACAATGGTGACGACGACGACGATGATGATGATTGAGATTCGGATTAGTTTGAGCTTCGAAGTTTCTGGAAATATATGAATCGGCATTTCCTGATGTACGAATTGCGCACCGTCATCGCGGCAGCCATAACCTGCAGCTGCCCAGTCGTGGGTGAATTAACAGTTGAAAAACAATGTGCCCATTCTCTACCCAAAGAAGAGAGCCTACCACTTAGCTCCCAAAAAAAGAGTCAGCGAATTCAGGATGGGAAGAGAATTTGCCATAACTCTAAACAATTCAGGCATGCGCGTCTCCAGCGAACCCCTGCAAGCTGACAAGGCCGATGGTTTTCATAGCATTGTTCCTTAGACCCAGCAGTCATAGCTTCGATAATTTATTCAGCATTTTATACAAGCAGGGAAAAAAATAACTATTAAAGATACTCACTGCAGATACACGTCCAGCTTTACCCATTCTGCCTCAAGAAATGTTCGTTTATAATGTTAGTATACGATTTGGTTCATGGTCCGACAACAGGCCTGCTTGCGATATAGAGACTAAATGATGATGATCTAGATATCTGGGTAGGGCACCCATTTCAGTTGGCAGCCTCATTTGGAAAGACCTGATGGTCGCTCTTCGGTGAGTATATTCCTGCATCAACACAAAAGTGAAGTTTCTGAGTTTCTCGCGGGCGCAAGGCAGTGAGCTACAGTGAGAGGCGTCTGAGCATGGCGGAGGTCAACACGGAACGTAGAAAGATCATCAATCGATCACAGCACCGCCAAGATCAAGTCCACAAATTTTCACGTGTTTTCAGCGTGGCAACGGAAGAGAGTACTTAGGGTATCTGGGCTCATCTAGCTAATCAGGGAGTATTACAGAGATGTGGCAACAAATTATCAACGGCCTCAAGGCATCAAAACAAGGAACAGAGAGCAGGATATGTAGATGTATAGACAATTGTGTACATTTGGGAAGCGGTTGTGTCGGAAATGACTGTCCTGTAGACGGTCATGACACCGTGGATAGGTGACAAGATGAAGGAAGAGGATGTATGAAGGTGACAGATGAATACAATTGTAAATGCAGCGCAACATGAAAAAAGAGTATAAAAAAAGCGGCCGGAGCGGAGTGTCTTAGACTGTATTGTAGCTCCCTAAATATCCGGGCATGAGCAATGAAGCATCGTCAGACGTAACAGAAAACTTACATATCCGGGCCTGCCAGTCACCGCTGCCCGTAGCAAGGATATTTCCAGCCGGGCTCAAATCAATAGATATCACTTCAAAAACATGTCAAGTCAGCACCAAAAATAAAAAATACAAACACCCACCAGAATTTTTATGCCCCTGAAGCATGCATTGCACGATGGCCGTCCTCGAGTCCCAAAACTGCACCCCCCGGTCCTTCGAGCCCGACACGACCCACTGTCCATCATGCGACACCGCAACACTCAACACGTAATCTTTATGCCCCATAAAGTTCATTGTGCATGGGCTCCCCTTATCCCCGTCCTTCCTCGCCACAGTCCCAGGTGCTGCCCCCGGTCCATTGACCGGTCCGGCACCATTGGTGCCCTCCTTCCTCCCCTTCACGCCCATCAACCCACTAACATCCCAATATTTCAGTGTCTTGTCCAAGCTACCGCTAACCAGCCCCCTCCCGTCCGGCGTGAACGCAACACTATAGACACTATCCTTGTGCCCACGAAGTCTCTCGACGAGTTGTGCCGTCGCCACATCCCAGATGCGCACGACCGTGTCGAGGGAGCCGGCTGCGACAAGCTGACCATTCGGTGAGATCGCGACTGACGTAACGCCAGCGTCGTTATTGAGAGAGTCAGGGTCGTTGATAGTGAGCACTTTTGAAGTCCCGCTCTCCATGTCCCATATCCTCGCTGTCTTGTCACCGGAACCAGAAACAATGAGGCGCCCATCGGACGAAAAATCAAGCGAGTATATCTCCTGTTGGTGCCCGTCAAACACGTTCCGGATGCGCTTCTTTTGTATGTCCCAGATCTAGAAAACAAGAAAAAAGGTCATCATCCGCCGATCTCCACGAAGAGTCATGTCACGAAACAAACATACCCTTATTTGCTTATCCTCGGCGCCTGTAGCAAGGTACTTGCCATCTGGGCTAAAGCACACACTACGGATGTACAAGTCGCCTGCCTTACCGGCTGCCTCGTCCACGAGTACACTGATGGGCCAGGTGATAAGCCTTCCCACGAAGAAGGCAAAAAAAGAGCCACTCACCAAGTCTTGTTTCCCGTTTTCGTGTCGTAGATCTGAGCTGTCCGATTGCACCCCGTGGCCAAGTATTTGCCATCGTGTGAGAACCTCACGCAACAAACCACGCTAGAAACAGCCACAAAAAAAAAATCAGATATTTATGGTCGATCGAAGAAAATAGCAGAACAGAAGGGGGTATGTTCTGTGTCATGCGGCAAGACAGCGGACGAACCTCTCGTGCATGAGGGTGTGTACGAGGTTCACGTCAAGCACCCGCTTGACCCCAGGGTTGAAGATAGCAAACCAATCACTGCCCTCTTTCTTGAATTCGGGGGCAACTGTGTGCACGTCGAGATCGTCCGGGAAGCTGTTGGAGCCGGGTACAATTGGTACTAGAGTGCCGGCATGTTGCGGTTGCTCTATCAGCGCGGGAGGATTATTGGATGCACTTGGGCCAGCAGGTGGGTAGGAAGATTGACCGGCAGGAGGGGGAGGTAGACCAGGCCCACCTGGTGTTGCTGAGGAAGACGACGGCGGGGGCGGTAGCTTGGGAGTCATCCCAGGTCCAAGAGAGGGACTAAAGTGGTCTGAGAGCGTAGAGTTAAGCAAAAGTAATGCAATCATAGGGCAGTATTCTCACCTGGACGATCAGTTTTGATGCGGTCCTGCTTGAAGCGCTTGGGGTCTCTGTCACCAAGGCCGCGCTTAAAATCAGGTTCTACGGCACGACTGTCTCCTCGTGGTCTCTCGCGTTCACGGTCGCGGTTGTCAGACTCCCGCTCTCTCTCAACGCGATCTCGATCTCGCTCTCGTTCTCTCAGCTCCCTCTCACGCTCTTTGTCGCGCTCGCGCTCTCGGTCTCTGGCATAGTATGGGTCAGCGTTGTAGGGCTGCTGTGAGCCGGCGCCAATTTGGATGCCGGGGAGAGAATTTGACGGTCCAGCGGGTCCCGGAATCCCGATAGCACCGGGACCAACGGGAGGATGAGGCTGGAGACCTTGTCGAACGGCATGGAGTTCATTGCGTAACCGATGGACTTCCTCATCATACTGAGTGCGAACTTTGTTGTGTTGGCTCTCGAGGTCATAAAACGATTGATGTATTTTTGTGAGTTCGGTGACTTGAGATGCGACTGATGGTGATCGACGTAAAACCTGGATTGAGAAAAAAAAAGGCGGCAAAAAGGGGTAGATAAAACTTACCTTTCGCTTCCAACTCGTCTCTTTGGCCGCGTAAAACATTTACCTCGGCCACTACAGCGTCAAATTCATGTCTGATAGCGTCGAAGGAATCGTTGAGACGACCGTGGCCAGACTGTTGGCTGCCTCCCTGGGCTGGTGGGCCAGAAGGCTGAAGAGTCCTATGCTGGGAGATGGGGCGATTCATTGAGCTCCGAGGTCGAAAAAAGGATGTATAAAGGCAAGAATGGGCATGGCTGACCCACACGTGCCCGGAGGTTGTAATATATGACACGGAAACGTCAAACTGGGGCTACTCTTCTAACGAGGAAGCGTTACTGCCGCAGCGGAAACAGAAAAAGAGCAGAAAAGGCGTAATGAAGATCAAAAATGAAATTAAACACACATTGTATATAGAATTGGAGGACATTATAGAGGAATAAGTTTGATGCAGGGATCAGAGTTGGGGAGCGGGAAAGTGCTTGTTGATGAGGAGCGCCCTCCTTTTATACTTAGCACTCAATTCTACGCCGGACAAGCTGATCACAATTTCCCACACACTTGCCGCCGGTACGCTTTATGGAAACTCTCATCCAGTCCCTTGGCTTTCTCAAAAAAAAAAAAAAATTTGTTTTTAGTGTCGACACCACCGCCAGCTCATCAGCAACGGGTACCTGTAGGAGAAGCACCCACACGGGCCTGCGTTCCCATCGTACACGACGACAATGCTTCCCTCCATACATCTTTGTTAAAACAAGGAACACCATTTATTCCGCTGCTGCTTGGTCATGATCAGTTCATGATGGGCCACGAAGATACGAAATCATGCATAGAAACAACACACGATGACGACTGGAGAACGTGGCGGTGTGGTTGAAGCTGTTCCTGGCCCCCGCCCGGCAATATCCACCCAGATCGGGGTCAATCAATTATCCTGACATCCCTGTCATCAGGAGCCGAACCATTCCGCTATCCAAAAGCCCAATCCGTCCAAGTAGGCGTGCTCGCATTTCGGGATGCCCCCGCATGGAGAAAGATTTCATACTTAAGCGAAGCCTCCACCTCTCATCAGCTGAGGCCTGAGGCAAATGCAAACTCTACTTCATCGGGACGGTGCCCACGCGCACCTCGGCTGTATACAGAAACTCGAGCGAACTTGCCACGCTACTGGTCTACGAAGCACGGAGAAACCTGAAGGAGATGCGCTGCATCTGGACTGGACGTGGCGAAGAACCTCACGCGCAACGCTTCTGACACGTCACTCATACTTCTATTTGGTCTTGCTTATCTGAAGCCTCCACACACAGCCTCCCTAGATCCAAGGGGTCAAGATCTCGCATTTCTGATTCGGGTCTTGATCAGTCCTGGCGACATGCTCATGCGCTGGCAGCGCAACCAGGATGCCTCCGAAAATACAGCAACACTGCCTGTTTTCACTCTACAACTACTTGATATGGCCGCTGTGCACGGGTCAGCACTTGGTGCCGTACCACGGCCCGCGCCACACGGTTGACTTAAGCCATCCAAATTATAGCGATCTCCTCTATATCTGCTGTCCGTTACTCAGTGCTCGGAACAATGAAATCCTCGCCTACGTCCATGTATGTATCAGATTGCCAGTCATCTGATCATCAGGTTAGTTTTGGCGACTATATCAGTAGCCAGCCGCAAGTCCGTCAATACCCAAAAATACATCCTAATTCCACATCCTCGAGACGCCTGTCGTCACGTTCCAAGTCTTAATTCATTGGCGGAGTCGATAGGCCCGACAGCGGGGGGGCCACCCCGTTGATCATGGATCACCAATTCCTCATAAAGCTTCAGCAGTCTCGCGGACTGTCACGATATCAGCTCACCTCTCTTGCATGCCCATCGATAGGAAACGTAAACGGCATCCTCATTTTGCCCAACGTGGGGAAGCGTACCTATTAGTCCACCCTGGCAGACGTCATCCTACAAAGGGACGAAGGCTGCCCTCATGGCCATGTTTTGAGATCGCTAGAACTGCGATTGATGGAGACAGGTAAGGGCTTGATCGTCCAGGGTGTGAGGTCAGTTGAAACCTGCTCCATTCCTGTGTCTTTTCCAACAGATGAACATACATCCTCAGAGCTAGCTATTGTCTGCCTTCGGCTCCAGCTCGGCCATCACCACATGCCAAACTCGGCGATTGCGGATTTACAGTTTAGCGTTCCTTTTCTCGATCCTTGTCCATGGATGACTCTATCGAACTGTCAAATGCCCTGTGTCACGAACAACTCACGGGAACACAGGGTTTCTATACAAAAAGACACCCCCTGATCTTTAGCCAATTCCGAATCGGACCGCTCCGTTCTAGAACCGCTGAGCCTGAGGACGTGGTGACATGCACTGTCAAAGGATGGTGTATATTTTAGATAGGGCTTTCACCATCGACTTCGAGCTCCCGATTTCCTATCCCGAAATCAGACGACGCGACTATGGCCACCGTAGCTGTCACCCTGTTTCCACAGTGGCCCAGGAACGCTATTCCTGCAAACCTCGTTAACCAACCTTTAACGTCACCTCTCTCATTTTTGCGAACACGGACGCCGACGTCGTAGCGATATCGCTATACAAATAAAATTTTATTGTTTCCCTGGAGTCAACGTGGGACCTCGCCATTAACCACGTCAACCTTGTCGTGAACTGACATCATCAAGAAGCTCCTATGTATTATCATTATGGCGGCACGCTAACAAGGGTGCGCGTAATGCTCCTATCACACCGCGAAGAACCCCCAGCCTCAGGAGCTTCTAGAGCTTCTTCTGTTAACTACCCTGTGAGCAAGGTAATGTAGATCTTTGCACACCTCCAACACGTCGTGAAGCTGATAAGATCAAAACAAATATAGTAGGCTGCGCATAGCTCACTGGGCCGCACTATGCCGATGATGCTGGTGGCGATCTCCTATGGGCGTCGCTTTCTGGGATCTCCCGGAGTTACATCCTAAACCTTCTCATCATCTGAACGCCATCACCAGTATAGCTCTGTCTTCCCAGCGACATGGGTTTCTCCACGACTTCCATCGTGCGTCACCAGGCATCTAGATCAATCCAAGTATAACCGTGTGCAAACATTCACACCCCGTCACCCCTATCTGACCAGTAAGCTCTCCTAGTCGCGTCTATATAATAAACACTAATTTAGAGTGCCACCAAGTCTCGTTTAGATCTATTTAGGCGCGATAACACGTCGTCTAACACGTGCGGAGCCTTCAACGGCCTTCCGTAATCGGCGTCGCGGACGCGCCTCTCTATGTCGTCGCCTGGCACTCGCCTAGGTAAACTTAGCCGTTGACGGTAATCCCGGAACCCTTTGCCCTGGTGCTGAACTTCGATGTTTGGGAACAGTTTCATGCTTGGTCATCGTTTCGATCCTCTCGATAGTCGTCTACTAAAATCCTCTATAATATAACCGTTACAAAGTTTTATCATCTCCTTTGAACTTCCCCCCCCCTTTCATTTATCGTTTCAGAGTGAGAAAGAAAAACGAAAATTCAGAAACATGTGTCACGAATGCAGACATCACCGGCATCGAGAGTACGTTCCTAGAGAAGGTTCTGTATTATCAGACAATCTCAACGCCACCGATGCTGCGATCTGAGCCGCGTGTGGCTCTGACATGATCGTGCGTCCCTCTGTATGGGTTCTTGTTTGGATGGACTTCTCTGAATGATTGACAGATTTAATCGGTGATACATTTCATCGGTGATACTCGCCATGTGAGAATTTTGGCGTCTACACCACGACAGGTTGGCAGGACATCCTGACCAGGTCACGATGCACAAACTAGCGCGCGTCGTAAACCCGCCTCCAAGTGCATCCATTTTTCATATACCGTTTCCCATACGCCTGACCCCGTAGTCACTGGATACTAGTGGATTTTTCTAATTGACGGGAGGTTATCGGCAATTCTGTTTACGCCAAACGCGGAGATGATGGCGAGCAAGACAAAGGTTGTACGCTTCTTGCGAGCTCGTGACACCAATGGTGACAGTTAATTCCTTGCGCAGGGACCATAATCAGGATTGCTCTATACTTCTGTCCCCGAATAGATCGTTGCAATGCGCCGCGGACCTTGATTCGACGACCTCTCTTTATGAACGATCCATGGGCGTCTATTAAACGACGCGTTGTTATTTGTGGGGGTTCCGCGCCTGCGAGCTCAAACTCCACAACTGTTTATAATTAATAGTGCCAGAACTTATGGAAGCAGTCGTCAGCTCTATTTTTGAGCTTTGTCAATCAGGGGGCCACACGCTGCCATAACTGTTACATTTGCAAAGCCTTTGTTAGCCTCTAAGCTGCCCCAGAGGGCACAGTCTGAACCTCAAGACTTCAATATTTCGCTATCAGCCCACAGTTGACTTTGATAAAGTCAAGAAAGACGGTTGAGTTGAGTTTATATCAAAGCCACGAAAGGAACAAGCAGGTTTTCGACATCGTCGTGCAGCTTACGGTAGTCCTACCTTTTCCAGTCAGTATATTGGTGTTATAAATGCATGTTTGATTCGCAGCAATGGAGTTCACCAGGCGCAAGTTTTTTCTGGCTCACGGAGGTGAGCTACCCCTTGCAGACTTCTTTTGCGTGGACGCATTAATATTGAACTGCCAGGTGGGTAGTCCAAGGATTGCAAGTAACTTGTGGACGATAACAGGAGAAAATATCTCACAAGCTGATCAGTTAGGACGCACGCTTCCCGGTGCGCTTGATATAGAATGTATGTTTATTCTCCTATAAAGATAGGATGGTTAACAATTCTTGATAGGTAATTCCAGCGGTGCTGAATGCTACGGACTCAATCACAGATGATTGCATAGATGTGGTAGCAAGAAAATAAATTAAGGATCCTTCAATGAGCTTCTTGGCCGATCTGAGATCTTTGTCTTCACAACTTGGTTTGGAGGCCCATTCCGTCATTCCGTCGCCATCCTCGAGGCATTCATTGAGAAAATACCTCATCTTGAGGAATGAACGATTTCCAGGCATCGATTCAGCCTTTCGCCACAAAATCCTGCCCCTCAAACTCAGGCACATCCTCTACGAAACACCATCTGCGCGGAAAGTTTGATTTCTACGCCGCTGGCCCTTCGCAGGTACTCAAACTGACGTTTCTTAGACGTCAATGTCACAGAATAAGTTCATGCTGAGAGTATGCAAGGGCTCGATAGCTCTCGTATTCGAATAGCCGCTTGCGTAACCTGTTGTATATATTATAGTTTTGATGATCATTTCGCTCTCAAGTAATCCAGGTCCAAAAAATGTGTTCCGGCCATGGAGAGAGGAGTTACGGTATCTGCATACAAAAGTACAACAACGGAAATGTGAGTGAAAATAGACGAAAATAAATGAGTGAGTGAGTGATGCATGCGTCTTCGGGTATATGAAACATTATGGTGAAGCCTACTAAATTATCTGCACAGAGCGAACGAGGTTATGGCGTAAATTATTCTCTGGAGTAACGACTTCGGCTCCTGAGCGGTTCCCTTCAAAGAAATAGCATCGTGTTCCTTCGCCGTCGAGGTATCGCTGGTACTAAGGGCCGCATTTTTCGGGGCGATCGCCAAGGGCTGTTCGTGGTTATCCTTGAACCACTGTTAAATGTGTCAATACTAAGAATGGTACTATTAGAACGGAAGGATTCACCTGAACCAGGAACTTCGCAGAGTCTTTAGGGTACCTCTTTTGTGTTTCGTAGTCGACGTATGTTACGCCAAAACGAGTGGTATATCCATCCGCCCTGGATAACATTTGTGAGTTTATGGAAACTATCCGTTAATTAAGCGAGGACGTACCATTCGAAGTTGTCTAAGAAGCCTAATAGCGCAAGTTACGAAAGGCTGTTAGAATTCGGAGAACGATTAAAGGGAGGACAACGTACTCCATGGGAAGTATGAGCGGATATCGACGCCATCCTCGTTAATCGCAGCGAGAAGATTTGACGTCGTGCCGCGGAAGTAGTTGACTCGGTCTGTGTCGGCGATCGCTTGGTCGCGCGGCATATTATTTTCATTCTTCACCGAAAAGCCGTTCTCAGTAACACTGAAGAGCGATGATCAGATAAATTTAAGATCTAAGAGGGTTAATAACCCACTAGATTGGGGTTTTGTATCGCTAATTGTCAGGGAAAAGTCAGGTGCACAGGCGGACTGGTAAAGACGAGTGACGAACCTTCCACAGATAGTTGAGGAGCTTCAACCGCAAAAATAAGAGCCATGCCAAGAGCCATAAGTTAGAAAAGGACGTACAGCACGGAAGCCTTCGGGATCTATATTGGGAATTGATGAGATTCGGATTCATCGTCCATGTATAATCATACGTACAGTCCTGTAGCCATCCAGATTCGGCTAGTAACGACAAGGAAAGTCAGTAATTGTCACAATTAAAATGTTCGGCGTCTCACCTTGCGTCCCGAGTTGCGTGCCATCGGGTCTTGTAAAAGTATAGTCCACGTTTCCTTGAAACTCGTCGTCTCCGCCAGCCCCTACGGTTCAATGGCCTACGATGAATAAATTCATCCAAAGAAATAGCGGGGAAAAGCACATACTGGCAAGGTTGGTGGTGTACGTGTTCATGCCGTAGAAGTCGGAAGATCCCTTCACAAGGGCGATCTCTTCAGGCGTGAACGTAGGCAGCCGGTCACCCAGGACCGCGCTCATATATGGCGGGTAGTGTCCGAGATAGATGGGGTCCTAGAGGAAAGCGATGTAAGCTCTCAAGCAGAGGGAGAGCGTATATGATAAGGTACATACTGCATACCAGCCTACATGTTGAGGAAAGCGTAAACGTCAGTGGTGAATATTCCCGACTGTGGCGTAACCCTACCTATAGCAAAATCGAGGGCGTGTTGGGCGGCTTCTACGTCTATGGGATGCGTCAGGATATCTGAGCGAAAGAAAATGATGGAAGTTATCTTACTCTTGGGATCGTCGTCATAGGGCATCTCCCAATCTCCGTTGAGCGTGATGCCGATCTGGCCCTTTTGAGTTTTCTTGAACGAATCGCGATACAGCTTGACAGCGTTTGCATGTGCGATGATGAGACTGTGCGAAACGCTAAAAATGGGAAATGAAGATCAGTAACATGGCAAGTGGCGAGAGTTTCTGCAGCGACCTACATCCAGGGCTCGGTGGAAGAATTCCCTTCGGGGCAGCGGTTGCGATCGGACGACCGACCGGGAGCGAAGACACCTCGGCCGTATCCCAGGACAGATACGACCCAGGGCTCATTGATCGTCAACCTAGGAGATAGGATCAGACGGTGGGGGATGAACGAGATGTACAAAACAGGTACCAGTGGGTGACACGATCACCGAAAGATTCAAAGCAGATCTAGGTAAGGGTGAGACAGGACAAAATGAAGTGAAAAGAGGACAACGTACCTTCGCGTAGTTGGTATAGTCCTTGACAATCTCCTCCTTATTCAACCACCCGCCGTATCGGTCATGTAAGGCTTGAGGAAGATCCCAATGGTACAGCGTCTGTTGAGATCGACTATGTAAGCCATAGTGAAGATACTGGGGAAAAGACATACGTACCACGAACGGAGTAATTCCTTTGGAAAGCAACGTGTCAATTACGTCCGAGTAGAACTTGATGCCCGCAGGATTGACAGGGTCGTCACGTCCACCGAGAGGGATTATCCGTGACCAGGCGATGGAGAAACGGTACGCTTTGACCCCATACTGAGCAAGAAGATCTATGTCCTCCTTCCAGAGGCGGTAGGAATCCGTGGCGACGTCGCCGTTTTTTCCGTCTTGTGTTTTGCCAGGAGTCCTGGAGAAGTCGTCCCAAATAGATTTGCCACGCCCATCGGCAGAGGTCGAACCTTCAATTTGGAAGGAAGCTAAGGAAGAAGGGAGGGAAAGCCGATGAGGAGGGTACTGGCACGTTAAGGAAAGGGAACTCACAGGTAGCAAAACCCCATAGAAAATCGGCCGGGAGCTTCTTCGTCTCTGACGGCGTTGTAACGGCCATGGTGTTCGATTTGGGATCACCGGAATCAAGTAGCGCTGCTGGGGGCCTTATAAACGAAGAAAAACAACGATCGGAGGGAGGTGAAAATGAACACTAGCCCGAGGATTCTCCGGGACACAAAGCGGGGTCCCCAAGCCAGCCCCGCATCTAGAAATACCCGATCAAGTTGTAAAGGGCCGGAGAAACTCCGTAAGCATTTAAATACAAGCTGAAACGTAAAGCCGCTCACGAAGGATGCATCACTTGAGCCTGGGCGGCAATTTGTGCACGGACGGCGAAACTTCGGAGCTCGCGTATCGAAGACGTGACGTCCTGGACGAACGTCTTCCTGGCATCTCCAGACAAGCGTCGATAGATCGACTTCGGTTGTGCGTCATGAGTAGCGGTACTGTGTCGGAAAAACTCCAGAACAAGTCTTTTCGTGTGGAGATGGAAAATCTTTGTCGGGATGTCTAGAAAGCACCAAGGCGTAAATTGATGTAGAAGCCTTGCGGGGAAGGAAATATTTCGTGAGTTTGTGAGTGAGATCGCCCGATGAGATTGCGGGGCACCGGCCCACCAGGCGAAAGAATGTGTACCTATCAGTGACGGTGGTGAGAATGGTTCAATTTCACAGAGACACGCCCTACTATAGTGGGAATAGCTTTTGCTATCTTTAAAGTTTAGCTAGAGATAGAGCTTCACAACCGCAAACCTCGCAATATTTGAGCTTCAAGTTGAAAGGTCCAAGTTCAACATTGACAAAATAAAGGACAGCATGACACAGCCACTGAACTGATTTGGAATGAAGAGCTGGACCAGTAATAATAATATGTATGTATAAAAATTTGGAAGCGTGATTCGCGTCAAAAAGGTGATTTAAAATTGTGTCGCTCCCAACGGTGTTGGGAGACCTTCAACTAGTAACGAGTGTAGAGACCAAATACCGGGTTGGGTGAGAAAAGGGTACTACAGTACGTGACGTTAATCGGGGGGCGCATTTCGAATTGAGGTCGGGAGAATCCATCAATGGAATAAGACACGGTGGACGGGTTATGTGGGAAAGTATGGAGGAGTCACATACCACACGACTTGTATACACGGAACGATGAGCCCGCATTAATAAGTGAGATCACAAGAAACGTACCGATGAAATCAAAGGTCAACTATCCATTCACGGTCTTTACACGGTCTGCATATATTGCACCTGATAGATGTGCCTGACCGAAATGTGATATTAGTCCGAGCATAAATAGGACCCGCTAACTTCATGTGATACACCTCTATCTTCATAGCTTTTATTATACGGACGAAGCACACTGTAACCAGGAAGGACATTATGACACCAGATTGACTGTCAACAGCGCCACGCAATATTCTCAGGAATCTCAGTTTACATAAACAAAACACACTCGCTCCTTTTTGCTATTGATTTCTATCTCAATATTCAATGGTCAGAACTTCGTCAAGCTCATCGACCACGGCATCAGCACAGAACACACGGGGAGACACGCAAAACATTGATGAATATGGATGGCCGACTGCTCAAGATCAATATGACGACGAATGGCCACCCGAGCTGGATCCATGTATCTTGAACGACCATAATGGGCACGGTTATGGAGCTGAAGCCAAAATAGGTACCGTACCTCATGCCTTCTTCAAAATTGGCCTTACATGGTATACAAGATTATCTCTCCTATCTCATCGCACGAAGTGAACAAGTGGGGTGTGGATTTTGTGGCGTTGATAGCGCATCTAAAATCGAGAATGTGATACCAATATGGGCGCTTCAACGGATGCAACCACGAGCAGAAGGCTTCGTATGGGAAGACCGCGACGCGTGGCCGTCCGACCCCGATAGCCTTGGGCATATTTGTCTGAGTTGTTACAGAAGAGTATTGCAATTACAACTCGAGCGGCCGAATTGGAGCCAGTTCAACGAAATTACAGCAGGCTCGTTGTCCAACGGCTGGGGCTCCCCGCCTCAAGACGCGGAAAGGGTTCAACCCTCGTAAGATTAGGGGAATTGTCGCTTAATTTGGTTCGTCCTTGATAATATGTAGTCATCCCTGTCTGTCCCATGTGGCCGTCAAGTTCGCTACTCATCCGTCGACGCCTTAGGCCTGTAGCGTATGTTGTGAGTGTTAGAAGGTGCGGCTGAGCCGCGGTCTACAATCATCACCGATCTCAAGAGTAATATCAGCTACATTCCCCGCATCAGATACCTGCATTGTCTCACCGCGAGTGTGCTGTAAAGAAAGTTGTACATGTCCGTTTGGTTCTCAATATAGTTGGTTGGGCACACGGCAATCATAATCGGGTCTTTCGGGAACGTCGAAGAAGGACAGAGGGATGGGTCTGCATTGATTGCCAAGATAACGAGTAAGTACATGTAAAAAACCCGGTTTTTCCTGAGCCTGTATGCGTAATTGCGGCGAGATTGACACCATCTAATGGATGAGATGCCTTCAACAAGATAGTCGTGGGGTTCGAACGGTAGGAGCTTCGAGAGGATGTCCTTGATGAGTTTGAAGTGAACAAAACCTGAAAATTTCCGCCATGAACGGGCCCGGCACTATATAGAATGATAGTTCTTTCAATTACAAAAGAATCAAGAGGTATGGAGATAATTTACGCGTCATTGTCCGCCATGGATTGTGTTGCGCTTAGATCATTACCAGGGCGCGGTCGTGTTATTTTGACTTCTGTTGCTTATGCGACAAAGCCGAAAAGTTGACCTACAGTCTGAGTGCCACGAGGAAAATCAGACTACACATTTCCTACGAAGAGAGTGGTCTTGGGCGCTGTGTATGGGCAGTATTCGGCCGTTGTTGCAATATCAACAGGTCATCCATCTGTCCAGCCTCCTTCAAGGAGTCGGCAAGAATGGTGCGTATCTTGTACGAGAGATGAAATTGAGGATTGGAATTTAGGATATCCATAGCATGAGACAGCCAACCTGCTTGGCAACAAATCTTTATTTGAAGGCGGCGAAAGTAATTGATTGCATTGTCACCGCCTTCTTTTGGTTGATGATGAGCAATTGCTCTCTCCATTTGCAGAAGCCAGGTGGAACCGACGTCGGGGGAGGCAAACCGAATGATAAGAGGCAGCGTTTCTCTCAGCATGGGCTGGAAATAACCTTTAGATGCGCAAATGAGCCCAAAGCGCAAGATGATGTGAAGGCGATTGCTAGGCGAGCCGGTGTGAAACAGGATACGCCGTGCATCTGGAAAAGGATTCGCGTCCATCTCGAAAAGGCGGTGGTAGCGTTTGACCGAATTATTCGGTGGGACAAGGAAGAACCACGTCTCAAAACGCAACTGGCGCTGTTCCGCATGTGGCCATTGCAGGTTCGCAAGAGCAGCCTGCTCGTATATGGGATGAGGTTCAATGGCAATGCCGTCTTTGATAAGTTGTACGCGGAGAAATTCTGCAGCGCCGAAGTTTCTAGCCCTAACTAGGTGGACTAGGGCTTCGTTCCGCGACTCTGGCGTTTCGGTGCTTTCTTCGATCATGCTATATAGTGGAGACGGTGTCATGGTTGGAGGTTTTATCCTGAACGCGGATGTCCGAGCAAACCTAACCTCCCATTGCGGATTACAGGTGACGCTGGCGTTCCGGCATGGTCGACCCAGATGACTGGGGCTTCTTGAGGGGAGAAAATAGCGAGGTGCCAAGAAAGATGGTCGTTTTAGACAAGAGCAGACGAAAGAGTGCTGGCTGCCTGACGACGGTGGTAGGATGGCTTGTTTAGAGTACATTTTGACAGAATGGAGTACGAAAGGATGTCGTTTCATGGTAGAAGGGTATGTAGTGAGAAGAGTCTAGTTGAACGTGATTTGTTGATTGTAGGTCCTCGAGGGGATGCTGTGATATATACTGCCAGTGCCAGCATAAAAGTTTGTGTGGCGAATACTAGTTGCCGGCATTTGCCGTTATCGTCTCTTCCCTTTCATCATGGAGGAACGAATGACCCATTTTGTCTGTGGATCCAGCTATCAGCCCGTAGACCTCATTGGAGAGGGGCTTATGGCGTTGTATGGTCAGTATATCCATCACTACAAACTTGTACACTAATCCATCTCTAGCTCGTCTGTACACCTAACATGCGCAAGGTCGCATTACGCCGTTTGACCACTCTCTGCGCACTCCCAGGGAGATCAAGCTGCTCTGGCACTTCATCATGAAAACATCATCGCTATCTTGGACATCCTCCGCCCACTAAGCATTGACCAGTATAACGAGGTCTATTTCGTACAGGAACTCATGGAGACGGCTTGCACCGCGTCATCCGCGCACAGGAGCTCAGCGACGACCATTGTCAGTATCTCATTTATCAGTGGTGTTGTGTCACTCTCTTATTTGATCTCACCCTTTATTTAATCGGCAGACGTGCTGCACCGCGATCTCAAGCCCTCCATCCTCCTCCTCAACGCCAACTGCGATCTCAAGGTGGGGCCCTTTGTTCCGAACACAACGTCCGTTAAGGGACGATCAGCGGCCCTAGTTGTGTTGGACTCACGCGATCTGCACGACCGCCTCCGAATGTCCCGTATGATAGTAGTTAGTTCATGGTGGAGTACTTCGCCACACGGTACGTCTCTCCTTCCGTCTCTGATAATCATCTCGTGCTAATATTGGCTCAGGGGGGTATCGTGCCCCCGAGGTGATGCTAACTTTCAAAGAATACACGCGCGCGATCGACATGTGGTGTGTGGGGCGTGCGCTGGCCGAGATGCTCAGCAGGAAACCTTTTTACCCTTCAGGTGTGTTACCTTTTCTTCCTTCTTCTTCCTTCTCATGACGTATACTCTAGCCGTACCACGACCCCCTCGACGAGCCCATCGCCAAACAACTTGACCCATCGTCCTTTGATTTCGATATCGGCGATCCGCTGGGGAAGCTATCTCACCTTCTTGTTACCCATGTTCACGTTTTCCCCTTGTACAGTCCTAATATACGACGAGATAACACGTCCTGACACCTCTCTTGCGCCGCTCCTGCTGCCCTACACCAACGCCTCTTAATTGAGGTCACTCGTGTCCCCCCGCTGGTCGAATAAGACGCCGCAACGACCCGAAACAGCCCTCAAAGTCCCCAAACCCCATCTGCCGACTACAAATACTCACATGGCCGCCCAACCCTCCCCCTACAGCCCCCTCTGAATCGTGCCCTGCAGGCTTTTAAGCTTGTCCTGAAACCTATTAGCCGAAATGCGCCACGGCAGATGCAGTGCTATGCCCGAATTTATAACAGGGTTATTGGTGAGTTAATGACAGTTTTGTAAATTACCTGTTGGCACTATATGTAGTTTGACTCGATCGTAGAATGTACATTATCTTTAGTCACTTGATTTCTTAATTCAATTTATGTTCGTCCTTCAATTCCCTGAGAAACATGGTCCTGAGACTCCAGACTTGTCCAAAACTGAAAAATCACGGGTATTGTCACTAGTAACTGTTTGTTTACTGTATAGAAAGAAATGACTGCAGCAATGGTTGACATGCCTGCAGTTGTCGATTCCGTCCTCGGAACTTTCTGACCAATCTTCAACAACACTCTACGGTATCCTATCCCGCTTCCGCGATTTCTTGGCGCCAGGAACTTTAGCAATCTTCTAACCTGCATGAGGCTGCTAGCTCGCGCCGTGACTTCCGCACTGAATGTCTATAAGATGCCCTAATTTATTTCTGCGAAGTTTTTCCGCGTCTCAAATTACCCCACACTTCGCGCTCTCTCATCCTTCACTTGCCCCCAAGACTCAATGTCGCAGACAGCAATAGAACTCGGTGAACTCGAGCTGTCCAGCAAATCCTCCCGAATCCTGGTCCCCAAAGCCCCCGCCACGGTCGCTGGAACAGATGGTGCAACTCCTTCCGTCGAACGCCCAGTCAGGACCAAGAAGCAGGCGGCAGCGGCTCGCCTACAATTTGCTGCATGTTGTCTACCATTATTTGTCGCAGGTTGGAACGATGGAACGCTAGGGCCACTCTTGTCAAAGATCCAATCTGTCTACGATGTAAACACTATTCTTTATCATTCTTGCTCCATGAAAGCTAACTGTTCAAAGGTCAATTATACTATTGTATCACTCCTCTTCGTATTGGCCTGCGTCGTATGTTTTGTCTTTTCTGTTCTCTTTTAAATTATTCACACCTAATGTACAGGGCTTTTTCCTTGGGGCCTTGCTCAATGTGGCACTGTCGGACAAACTGGGTTTCGGAAAGGTCACTTCGATACTACTTCTACTTGCCTTTTGACAGCACCTCTCACATTATACTTTGATAGGTTATGGTGCTAGGTTCAGCCTTGCAAATCGTTGCCTTTGCACTCATGGCACCAGCACTTCCATTTCCTGTGCTTGTCTCAGCATACGCAATAAACAATATCGGTGTTGCTCTCCAAGTAATCTCGACTTTACATGTACAGAACCCATCTGATACGCATGGTATAACAGGACGCTCAAGCCAATTCATATGTCGCGAGCCTTGACAGCAACGCAGAGGCCAAGATGGGCATTTTACACGCTATATATGGTTTGATTGGGTACCCATCAGTCGTGTATGTTTCTGACATGGACTGTTATCAGGGGCGGGTGCGCTCTGTGCTCCTCTTGTTTCAACTCAATTTGCGCAACAGAAACACTGGTCGTTCCATTTTCTTACATCACTTGCTCTCGCCATCGCCAACACCACTTCCCTCATATGCATCTTTCGCTTCAGAAGTCACGATGGTGAGTTCGGATGCATCCAGAGACACTTTTCTATATTGATCGTGAGATCCAGAGTGTTTGACAGACATTGGCCAAGTGATGCCCGAACACACTGAAGCTGAGCGTTCAACCAACAAAGATGGAAAGTTCCGCCAAATCATTAGTCATAAAACTGTGCAATTACTCGCATTCTACATACTCCTGTATGTCGGTGTTGAGGTTACGATCGGTGGTAATTACACCTTCTCCTTTCTATATAAATCTTGCCTTCTAAAGAAGTTCAAGGATGGATTGTTACCTTTATTATTGAGCAGCGCCACGGTGGGCCTTCCTCTGGTTACATTTCAGCAGGTTTCTTTGGAGGTGAGAATCGAAACTGTAACAACATTTAAGCTTTCCTCAGTGTCGCTCAGGCCTCATGGTTGGTCGTGTCGCCCTCCTCTGGGTGAACCAGAAGGTCAGCAGGCTCACTCGATGAATGAAGATAATCTTATGCATTTCTCTACCCTCAAGATCGGTGAGCGACGCGTCATATTTCTTTACTCTGTATTAGCGATCGCGTAAGTTTCTTTTCTTCCTCGTAGTACTATAAGCTCACCTCATTTCAATTGGACTCGTAGGCTGGAAATTGTTATCTGGTGTGTGCCCTCTCTTGTGGGCAACGCCGTTGCCATAGCTTTTATCGGCGTGCTTCTTGGGCCCATGTATCCCATTGCCATGAACCACGCTGGCCGCGTTCTTCCACGTTGGATCCTGGCTTCCGCCATTGGCTGGATCGCCGGATTCGGGGCGACGGGTAGTGCTATTTTGCCCTTCGTTACTGGTGCTATTTCCAACAAGTACGGCATCAAGAGCCTACAACCTCTGTATGTCATCGCTCCTCCCCATCTCTTTCTACTAAGAAACTTCTAGGCTGGTGACCCTGATGGGGCTCATGGTCATTATGTGGGCAATTGTCCCTGGTCACTCGAAGCGCCCCGACTAAGTACAAACCTTGCCCGACCTCTATTCAACCCTCAATTCTTATTATACACGTTTATTATGTTGATGCAGAATCCTGAAACGCCCCATGACCAAGTATCTGCCTGACAAAGGGCACAAGAAAGTCGCCCTTGAATTAACGATATCGGAACCTCGGAAATGACGTGCAGCGCTTACGGGGACCCTATTTAGCGACAATTTCCAGGGTTCAAAGAGGTTCTCCATAGAACAGCTGACCTTGAATGAGGAAGAGTACTTATTAATATATGTCCTGCTCACCGTTTACGTGCTTTCAGTCCAACGACCCTTGTACATAATGCCACTGATAAATTTGTTCGGGCGGTTACAACACTGTGGAAGTCTGACAGGAAGACTATATCGTTATCCGTCGCGTCAGGTTGTCACAGCAGATTCAGCATCAATGTATATGATATATAGACATGTGACTTTGATCGAGTTTGTCGGTGACTTTTCAAGCTCTTCCAACTTCCAGATCTTTCTTCAGCGCTCTTATCTTTCACCTTCAAAGTTCCAAAACCAAAACGATCTTCCAATAAATTTCCCTGTTTACACAGCTATAACGATTTTCACTCAGAGAGCGAACTTCGGGCCTCTTACGCTTGGATTGACACACGGATGACCTTGCATTAAATTTCCGAAGTTTGTCCGTTACTCAAATTACCCCACACGGTGCACTTTGGTCAACCCCAAGTCTTCCCCTTGACCCCCAACATGTCGCAGGATCCAATTGAGCTTGATGTACGCCGCGAACAGGCACGAAAACATGTTCCAGAGGAATTTGTCGTGCCGGTGGTTGGGACCGACAACGCCACTCCTTCACTTGCTGAAGAACGCCCAGCCAAAACGAAAAAGCAGATGTCGACAGCCAACATACAATTTGCTGCATGCTGTGTGCCTCTTTTTCTCGCAGGATGGAACGACGGAACGCTTGGACCTCTCCTACCACGGATACAATCAGTCTATGATGTGCGTGCGATTTGTACAATTTAACTCACACGAGGGCTCAATACTTCAACTTCAAGGTCAATTTCACCGTAGTCTCCTTATTGTTCGTCTTAGCCTGTGTGGTAAGCCCTATAACATGCGAATACCTTGCATCCTCTTCATCCAATCCGTAGGGTTTCTTTTCAGGCGCATTGATCAATGTCCCGCTATCGGACAAGCTGGGCTTCGGGAAGGTCACACAAACAGAACTATTCACTATTCGAGAGTGCTCATTATAGCAAGACAGGTCATCGTACTAGGTACTGCCATAAAGCGGAGCGGAATACAATTCCATTGACCCCTTGTTTCGCAGGTTCAGTATTTCAAGTCGCGGGTTACACACTCATGGCCCCTGCCCTTCCTTTCCCTGCACTCGTCATTGCGTACGCAATAAATGGTGTCGGTGTTGCCCTCCAGGTGACTTACGAGCACTTTTCAACCACGGTTCTTCTGACTCTCCTCGTACATCAGGATGCTCAAGCCAATGGATATGTCGCAAGTCTTGAGAGCAATGCCGAGGCAAAGATGGGCCTTTTGCACGCTATCTACGGCATGTCATTTTAATTCTAGGTCTTATGGCATATCAGACTCACCACTAAGATCACCAGGTGCCGGCGCTCTCTGTGCCCCTCTTGTTGCGACACAGTTTGCTCAGCAGAGGCACTGGTCCTTCCACTACCTCGTATCTCTAGGTCTTGCTATAGCAAATACCACCGTTCTTGTCAGCGTTTTCCGATTCAAAAGCCAGGATGGTAAGCCCCTTGTTGAAGAAACGATCACATAGGACACACCATGAGTCTCCCATTCAGAGTGTTTAACACAGATTGGGCAAGTCATCCCCGAACACCCAGCGGCCGAGCTTCCAGTGACAGAGAATAGCAAGTTTCGTCAAATTCTCGGCCACAAGACGGTGCAATTACTCGCATTTTACATTCTTGTGTATGTTGGCGTCGAGGTCACGATCGGTGGTTAGTCTCTCTTTTCCTTCAATTAATCTCGACTTCTTGATGCACTTCTAGGCTGGATTGTCACTTATATTATCGAGGAACGACACGGTGGTCCATCCTCTGGATATATTTCAGCAGGCTTCTTTGGCGGTGAGAACCGAATTTCGATCTTTCCTGCATTTTTCTTACCCCTTTTCAGGTCTCATGGTGGGCCGCGTTGCTCTTCTATGGGTAAATGAGAAGGTATTAATGATTTTTTTGGATAAAACAAATCATTCTCAATATTCTCTTCTCCCCCAAGGTTGGCGAACGTCGCGTCATCTTCATCTACGCTCTTCTCGCCATCGCGTCAGTCGATTTTTCTTCACACAGATTCTCAATACTCACGCGATCCTACTAGGCTCGAATTGGTCATCTGGTTTGTCCCCTCTTTAATTGGAAATGCTGTCTCCGTTTCTATCGTTGGTGTGCTCCTTGGTCCCATGTACCCCATTGCAATGAATCACGCCGGTCGTGTCATACCGCGCTGGATCCTCACTGGCTCCATCGGCTGGATAGCGGGTTTTGGACAGACAGGCAGCGCAATTTTGCCTTTCATGACTGGCGCCATCTCCAACAAGTATGGAATCAAAAGCTTACAGCCTCTGTACGTGCTTAACCTTCACTCATTTCTCATACTGATGGGGAATCCGATACGCAGATTGGTGGCCATGATGGGATTCATGGTCGTCATGTGGGCAATTGTCCCTGGCCATCCAAAGCGCCCAGATTGAGCCAGCCGCTTTACTAGCACTTTCATGGTTCAATACAAGGACACCAAGTACGCATGACACTTAAGGGTCAGAGCCAGACAGACACCACCTTCATATCCATGATATCTAATAATTATATTTGTATGATGTTACACGTGAATCTACGATTACAACATTAGGCTTGATCTCTTCTCCTGAAAACGCTAACTTCGAAGGATGGATGGCTCCGGAGTATCCAAATTCCTCTTTCCCTTCGTATCCTCTGCGTAATTTTCGTAGAAGTTAATGGCGTCCTTCCCCGTTACGCCCGGATCCACTGGGCCCCTTCTACCAGGGCCATCCCAGAAGTGGAATGCTTGGCTGTGGACGCCGTAAGAGGCGGGAACGACCTCTACCAGATCTCCACGTGCGACCTCGATCGCCGGTATCTCAGATGCAGGGAGACCAATAAGGTACGCCAGCATGCACCGGATGACTGATGCGTGTCCAATAATGAGTAGATCCTCTTGCTCTTTCTCTAGTTCAATCAACACAGGGTCAAGGCGGACTGGACAAACGGGACATCATACTTTAATTTATAGGTTATAACATGAGGGGTACACGTACCACTGAGATCGTGATAACTCTCCGCACGAGGCGCACGGAATGAGTAAGGGTCTTTCAAGAAACGCTCCCAATCCTCCGGATAGTACTTCTTAGCCTGTTCAGGCGAGAGACCATCCCAAATCCCCGGGTTAATTTCAAGCATCTGGGGCTTCTCGACTACCTTCACATTCAAAGCTGGGCCCGAGACCTTGGACACCGCTATCCTGCCTACATCCGCCGTTGGCTCAGGGGATGGCACTACTGGGAGACCCTCGGAGATATTCAGCGACTGCGCGGCAGCGAGGAAGGGCCAAGCAGTATGGTGCGCTCGGCGATGGGTAGAAGTCCAAATCTATAGTGTATTATGTTACGGGACATTGAGCGGACGTCGGCAAAACACGTACGACGAGCTTGCGTTCGCGAGGATCGACACCACGTTCTTTAAGGCTCTTTGCACGGCGCTCAAGTACGAATTCCTTCAGGCGCTCAGCGTATTCCCATCCCGCGGGCGAAAGGTCAGCATCGGCCTTATAAGAGTGTTCGATCAGAGACTGGCCCGACTAAGACAATTGTTAGTGAAAGGTGCGGTAGATTCAGAGGAAATTACCCTGGCAAAGTATATCGTGCGAAATCGATTGTGAATATTCATTAAAAAGAAAACTATCCTCGACTATCGTGTGATTCATTAGAGGTTCAGCAAGAAAATCTGGGTAAGACGAACCTGAAGGTATCCGTGGATATTCTAAGGAGAGTCAAAATAAATTGGACACAGCGAAGATGTATCGAACGCACGTTGAGCATTATCTTTTCACTAACCTATTGCCAAAAAGTGTCAGTCGTTGCAAAGATGAAGTGGATAACTTGACTTGCATTGATTATCTTGATGAAAGGCCATCTCGTCTCGTCAACCGTCTCGTAATACTTCTCATGGTCATGTATCCGTTTGTAGTAGTCCTCTACCGCCTTATCAGGATCCCAACCACGATACTGCCTCGTTGGGTTACAGTCTACCCCGCAACTATGAGGAACGTTTATACATACGTCAGGCGACGATATCTTAACACTCCTAATGTTATTTTCTATAATCTCTTTGTTATCACACAGTGTTTCTGCGAGCTAGGGTGAGAAATGCGGCGACCCGGCGTGACGTGAACTCACCAAGCATCACGACATGGATCCCAGCCTTGTCAAACTTCTCCGCTAATGCCTGCCGTGTGGCCTTGGTACCATTATTCGCGTCGTAAATAACCACTTGACCACCTCCTTCAAAAAATTCCCAGATCAGCTTTTCGCAGCCTGCAGAGATCTTCTTCCTCAATTCTTGGGTCTCGAGGCTCTTCTCGCCTAGCGAAACTATCATTACTCGCTCATCCACGACTCATAACCACATACCAAGCGTAAAATAGTCAGGAGGAACTTTCTGGGTGCCTCCTAAAATCTTGCGGCGATAATCACCCAGCGATACTACCTGGGTTTTAACTCCCATCCATCGTAGATATCGCTCCAGTGCCCTCGAGATGTGCGTCTTCCCTCTAGCTGGCAATCCAATCGTCACGACCAAAATCTTTCCGGCATGGAACAGCAGCCCAGAGGCCGTCGTGTAGAGTGGTGCAACCATCGTAGCACCGTGGTGTCAGGTGAAGGGAGGGACGTTACTTACATAAAAGATATGGACTCAGTAGGGTAGATAAGATAAGATGTAACGTCAATTAATTATAAGATCGAATCACAATAAGGATATTTGACGGAAAAGGTGTATGGGCAGATATAATGAGATGCCTACAGTTGTGATACAGATGATAGTCGTGATTCGTGAAGCGAAATGCAAAGAGGATGCCAGCGTAAAAAGCTGCGTAGAGTCATAGACCCGACGTGTCCGCCGCCGCACGGTAATCCTCCATCTCCTTGTCCAACTGGTCTATCGTGACTGCAGCAGATCGAAGTTTCTTGATTCGTTTGGGCCCTTTCTTTTGCCGTATACGTCTTGGAGGAACAGGTATCAAAGGTAGTACTGTTGGCACCTGAGCCCGTGGTTTCTGAATGCGCGGTTGTCTAAATTGACGTTCAATTGGCTGAGCAGAACGATAACGTCAATAATAGGGACGAACATTGGGGCCTGTGCGCTGTTGACAGTGGCCGGTTGTTGCTTTGTCACGTTACCAATACGATGTAAAAGAGATGGTGTTGCTGGTAGGCCCGTGGTTGCTGCTGAAAGGGGTGTCGTCCCATCGATAATGATTTCAATTTTCAATGGTCTTCCTAGATGAAATAGTAAATCTGGGTCGCGTTTACGCGAAAAAAAATCGACATAACACACTTCCATCCACAACCTTGCCATCGTACTTCGCTTTCGCCTGTAACGCATCGCCTGGACGTGCAAACGCTACAACAGCCATCCCCTTGGACATTCCTTGTGAGTTGTAAACCAAGAACGATTCCCTCAAAGGCCCTATCGTCTTCCGGAATAACTCCTATGTCCATAATCGTTGAGTGGCGTTCGCCGCAAAGGTAAAGAATCACCATTCACCTCAATTTCCGATTCTTTCACGTCGAAAGGCAGCTGGGTCAGAAATATCTTGCTCCCAGGATCAAGCTGAGTCTGCTTCCCCTTTCCCACTGTATTAGGGCCTTGGGGCGGTACGTTCTTCCAAGCAGGCGCTGCGTGTCCTGCATGGTTTCCTAGAAGCTGGCGTTTGGGCCCATGGAAATTGTTAAGGCGAGCGTAGTGATGTCCGTTCATCCCGGTTGGCCGCTTTGAATTTTAACAAGAAGCTCAGAAGCTCAGGCTGTTGGATGGAAGAGAGGTTGTTGGAATATGGTGTCTATTTACATATATTTACTTCAGCCGATCTTGACCATGATCTTGACCGTGTCTCCTTTGCGCGTAAGACCCCGTGCTCGTATCTCAATAGAGGTCACCACAGGCAGAGAGTTATTTCAGACAGCAGAAATCAGGTAGAAATATTTCGAGAATTAAATATTTCTTGTCAGCAGAAGTTGTAAATGAAAATTTGAAGAAGTAATATATTTTGGCAACATTTCTGATCTAAATTCTTAGCTGCTTAATCATGTAACTTAAAGTCTGTATAAGGTGTTTATTTCTGAGTACCAGAGAAATACTATATCTCTATTCATGAATCTTCTTGTATCAATGTTTTGACCACTGCGAGGCACAATCAATACTAATCCCTTCAACTCTAGAGACAGATGTCGTCTCATGGCTCAGGTCAGAAGTACTTAAGTTCTATTTACAGGATAAGTTATTTGCAAGACACGACAGATGTAAAGCAATCAGGTAAACAAGGCGAACTCAAAGGGGTCTATCGTTCAGGTATTTGCTGTAATAAGGTCTTAAGCTTGCGCATCAATACATTATCAGATACAAATGGACCGCCGAAATAGACAGGGACTTGGCATCCTTCATCGTCTTCATCGTCAAGGAATTGATCAAAAACTTCAGAGGCTCCGCAGGTGTAAGACACTCGACAGACTGCTAGGTGAATGTTGCAGATCCTCGGATCGGGGAGTGCGATTTGGTGACCACCAATGCTCGCCCCAAAGTGTATTTCATCACCATCTTTCAGCCATGTAGTGGCGGACAATCGATCCTGTCGAATAATTCGGTAATAGTATTTCTACTATGTGATATGTGAATCCAAGATCGCAACCAAAGCGAAAAAAAATTACTTGATCATCAGAAGATATTGCTTCGATTCCCCAGCCCATGTGCTTATCCATTATGTCGTGAGCATTATTCTCGAAATTCAGCGCGTTGCGTGGATGGTTTAAATGATTCTGGATTGTTTCAGCGTTCAACGCGAAGCCTGAAAACGTTTCAATCGCTAAAAATGTTTGTCTAGAGAAATATATAAATAAGGAAATGCATCATCCAAGGGATACTATAGAACTACCTTTGAGTGTATAGAAAACGGGATGATATGAGCGCAGCGGGCTGGCACAAAAGTGGGAGGGAAGAAGCACAACCCCGTGAGCAGACAGTAGTTGCCATCGCGGAGCATGACCTCAATGGACCTTAGCCTAATATCCGAAGAGTCGACTGGTCGAACTTGCCAAATCCTTTAAAGCCGATTGACTCCTCTTAGCTTGTTCTAACAATTCCCCGATCTCCTCGATGCGCCTATGATTCGGAGTCGGGCGAATAGTATCTTGAGGTGTCTTTGGTCCACCGGGATTTCGAACTTGACAAAGTAGAATGTCAACGCAGGGCTACCTTCCGGCAAAAGACCTGCATATATGCGATCACCAGATGAGTCAAGTAGTGACTCCCCAGCTGCGTAACGGTCGAGAGGTCGCCAGCGTGCTCCTGGAGTCCCCGAAGAACTATAGCTGCCCAATCATCTACGGCCAAAGTGGAAACCTCGTTATACACATCCTCGGATTAGAACACACCCAACAAGATGAGCCTCTTCCATTAGGTTCAAGAGCGCCAAAGGATAACTTGGGACTTGGGACTCCATCAGATGCTCGTTCGAAGCAAAGCCAGTGGCGCGTCACCGGTCACGAGTCGATACAGCACGTGACAGGACAACGCGGCTTAATCTCGGTGTATTATATGTAAGCTTGAAATGAATGTTGCCAACCTTCATTTCCAACTTCCACGACAATTCCGAGTCCTAGGCTCCTATAGCTAATAACTATAACCAACCAGGTCTTCGGATAGATCGCGCTTGTAATAAGCACAAATTTACTCGCAATGAAAGGGGTTTTTGGGAAACGTTCGCCAACGGAGACTTATAATTGAGATCGAAGGTATCCAAGATATGACAACACTGTTTCACTTACTCAAAATCGGAATAGTTGTACATGTTCCTTACAGCTGCCGCAGTTCCTAGGCCTTACCACATGCATGAATCCCGTGGTCTTCAAAATACACCCCAGATTAACCCTGCCTTGAACGCGTGGTACAACGCTGCCGTCAATGGAGGTTCCACTGGAACTATCTGCAGTAAAGAAGATCCGTCCAAGACCATTACTCAGCTATATTAAATAAGGGCGGAGGATCGCACCACGCCAGCCTGATGCATAAGGCGTAAATTTTGCACTGGCAGGGCCGGCGGTAACGGCACGCCGTTCGTTATCTTGTACCCTCTACCCCAGAATGTTTCGGAAAATATGGGCTGTGACTCAGGGTCTGCTCGAGGCTATATCATATCCTACTCAAGAAATATCAGCAATACCAGTTCACTTGCTTCCTCTCGTTGATCATGTTCCGTTCATCCCAAGCAAGTGGCCACTTGGAGGCCTTTGCTCTGACATACATTCAACCCAGCTCTGCTCTATCGACCGACGACGACCCCTCTCTTGGTAATCAAGGATTGCCATTCACTACACTCGATGCACCCCCAGCGACACACTGGTCCAGAGATCGTACATGGCGCCTCTCACGAACGCCCACAACAGCCTCTCTGGCTCCCTCCTACAAGTCAAAAACCGAACCTTCCTTGGTGATAGCTGGTACACAATCTAATCACGCACATGCAGCATCGCAAACCAGTTTAGCCGATGCCTTACAAGCCAGGATTGTGCCCTCGATGGCGGAATCAACAATGTCCGCCGAACAAAGACGGCACCAAAAAATTGCTCTTATTCAACTGATCACACTTTACTGTGCGCTCTTCGGGGAGGGCTGGAATGACGGATCGAATGGCCCGCTTCTACCTGCGTTCCAGCGCCAGTACAATGTATGCTCTCTGTAATGTTAGTATATTCTTGAATCTGACTGACTCCTCATTTTAGCTTGGTTACTTAGTCGTCTCCTTATACTTCGTATCAAACTGTGTGGTACGTGGATGTTGCCTATCAAACAATTTTCCGCAACCGATCTATATGGATTTGTAGGGGTTCATATTGGGGGGCGCGTTAAACGTATACCTAGATGGAAAGATCGGCTTTGGGAAGGTCAGAATATTTCGATTCTAGGTTCTGCAGGGTTACTAACGTTACGTTGCAGTGTGTGGTGATCGGTATGCCCCTCTCGATGGTCATCGAGTTACGCAGGCTCATCCACTTCCGCAATAGGCACTGTTTTCCAGCTTACCGCCTACATAATACAAGCGCCTGGGCCGCCCTTTCCAGTCATGGTGTTTGCAAACTTTATCACAGGCTTCGGCCTCTCGCTTCTGGTTCTTGTCCTCCCTTCTTTTCAAAATATACAAGTCTAATACTTTGCCCATAATTGCAGAATGCTCAAGCCAATGGGTTTGTGAGCAGCCTGTCGCAAAATATGGAATCTAAACTCGGGTTTTTACATGCCGCATATGGTGCGCTTCTTCGTTTTCATAAAGTGAGAAGGATACTCATATAGGGTTAAACGTTCAGGTCTGGGTGCATTCACTTCACCTTTTTCAGCCACATATTTTTCCGGCCAACGCCACTGGTCGTACCATTACTTCCTCTCTGCCGGCATCACAGTCTTCAACATTGTCGCTCTCACGCTTGTCCTTCGCCTGAAGCGCATTGAAGGTGTGCAGTTATTTTGTCGTTTTCTTAAGCATGAACTCTTACTCAAAATTCATAGATTTATTGGCAGAGAGTGGGCAATCCCCGCCGGAGTCATTGAACCCTACCCACGCTGCCAGTACACCAAGCGATAACACTTATCGCCAGGTCTTCCGCCTTCGAGCCGTCCACATATTGACTGTATTCGCGATAATCTACATTGGAGTTGAAGTAACGCTCGGAGGCATGTGAATTTTTCCTATAGGTTAATTGCTGTACACCTAACCTTTCTGCAGGCTGGATCGTGACTTTCATTATCAATGAGCGCGGAGGTGGTAGTACGGCAGGGTACATTTCTTCTGGCTTCTTTGGAGGTAGGCCTCTACTATTGTAATATCTCCTCACGACTCTTATAACCTTTTGTAGGTCTTACTTTGGGACGCGTTGGTCTTCTATGGTTCAACAAACTGGCAAGTCCATGTTTGACGCAGCATAAGCAGGGTTTCCTTACACTCAATTGTAGGTTGGGGCACATAAAGTCATTATCATTTACAGCGCTGTGGCAATTGCGTCAGTCAAATGAACCGTACTTTCTATCTATCACAGTACTAAGCCTTCCACACAGTTTGGAGCTCACCATTTGGTTCGTTCCCTCCATCATCGAGAATGCTGTTGCGGTAAGTTTGTAACCGACTTTCATCTTCAACATCCTTACCCAATCCAACCAGGTGTCCGCGATCGGCCTAGTCCTGGGGCCCATGTTTCCCGTCATGGTCTCGCATGCCAGTAAGGTACTTCCACGATGGCTCCTGACAGTCTGTATTGGATGGATCACCGGTATTGGAATGATGGGCTCTGCTGCCTTGCCCTTCCTGACCGGTCTCCTCTCTTCTCGTTTCGGGATCAAGTCGCTTCAGCCTCTGTACGTCCTATTTACTGAAATACGTATCTCTGAAATTGAGTTCGTGTATAGGATGATTTCGATGATGGCTACGATGCTGTGTATCTGGTTATTTGTGCCCAGACACAGACGTGTAGATTGATATGGTTCACTCACTGTTCGGACTAGATTTCATTTCCTTGTTTTTAGATGGGTCTGTATCGCTTGTAAATTTCATGGACATATATACAAAAATAGAGGGCATTTTCTTGGGGTAACACCTCTGTACAAAAACATGCTTCATGCAACGCGCACGCGTCAATTGTGAACGCGTTTGATCACGATCCCGTGACAGAAATTGTTTGAATTGCATTGGCAGCAACCACGATGAACAAGCTTCGCAAAACTTCCCCCGGCTCTGCCAGGCCCACAAGGGCGGTCTCTCGTACGATGGAACTTGCACAAGATGTATCTGTCTCCTTGTGGCCAGCGCCCAACATCAACGATCATCCTAGGCAACCTGTAAATCTTCAAGAATCGACGGTTTCGCAATCAAAGGAAGCTCAATACTGGGCTACACGCGCTCTGTCTGCAGAAGCCCAGTTAAAACTTGTTCTATCCGCTTCCGGAGGCTGGCATACAAGTTCAAGTGCTACCGCATCTTCCAGATCCGTCAGTGTCCTCTACATCACTGATTACAACACTTGGACTAATTTCACTCTTCAGGATGCTATGCACTATCCTAATGTGCGACGGGACCATGACCATGAGAGGCTTGTGCGTCTAGAGTGGCTTGTGGTACGTCCCTCAACTCGTCAATCAATTGCTGGCCGTCTCATGCATAGGCATTGTTTACCAGGTCCTCCTCCTAGGACTCGTTGCAGCGTTAATGTCTCTTGTAGTTTATCTCTCTGTCTCTCGGGCCCCTCCTCCAAAGGCAGCTGCGCACTTTACCATTCCCATCCTGTCGCCATTTACATCAGTGGTGAGGATACCATTCCTTTCAGCTAGTTTCATGCACCAACTCAGCCCGTATAGATTGAGCACGAAACTTCTGTAATAGGTTCCAAGACGATCGCACTCATAATTCTCATAGTCGCAGCATTGAGTTACTTTGCCATCCGCATTCGTTTCAGGAGATGAACTCGCACGGTGATATCCATGACTTAGATTGCTTGCGGTCAAGCTAGCTAAACTGAAAACGACCTGCACGCGTTCATGGCTGTGGCATCTAAACACCGGACCTGGATTCATCCCAGTGCTCATTGTCTTGCTACTGCTCGCGCCATAGCAGTCAGCGGTAGTGTCAGCTGCCACCACACAACCATTCCCAGTCCAACCAATCCATGTAGCACACCCCACGCGACTTCCGGTGTTATCTTATACCTATCCATAACCACAGGTGAACACAGGATCCAGAAGGAAAGAGGGGAGGGACAACGTACGCTTCGAGAAGGGGCCCAAAGGTGTGCGGGATAAACCGTGGGGACTGGAAGAGGATGGTGGAAGCGGTCGTGTGATACACGCAAAGCCCCATTGCCAAAGCACGCTTCCCCGGAAGGTATTCTACGCGGTCATCATTCATATCAGCTGTCAGTGTATGCGGGTTTGCACGGAACTTGTTCTACACACCAGGCAGGGAGAAACAGAGGAGGGATGTTATACATGACGCCAACACCAGGGCTGAGTAGAGCTTGGGGAGAGGCTGAGCCCCAAGCGAATGAAAGCAGTGATGAATCGCTCACCTTGGTTATGACGAGAGTCGTGTTGTTGAGCTGGACGAAAGGAAGCGCTGCCGGGGACCAAACGCCCTGTATGGCGAGTGGTGCTTCCAACGCAATATGTAAGAGGAAGATTGCAGCTCTGGAAAGTTAGCTGCATGAGAGGCTCCGGAAGAGATAGTTCTGAAGTACTATACTCACAAAGGATGGCGAGCAGCAGACATGACAGAAACCGACGAAGGTGAATCCCAAAACGAAAAATAATAAATGGAGGCTTGTGATAAGAGGACGGTGCCTGGTGGTCGAGTTGGTCCATTTTTTTGATGGTGATAAGATGCAGGTTCGCACGAATGCCCGAAATATCAGTGTGCCGCGTGCTCACGCGCGGTACCACGTCCTGGGTCCATATGTCTTGTCAATGTTCATCATATCTGCATGGGATACCGAGTTCAAACTACGCGAAACGATAATATCATGTACGAACTCGCTCTTTATTTAATAAAGTTTCTGCTTGTGCGTGTATTCCATGCCACCAGATCTTCATTTCAGAGGCGCTGAAATTTAAGGACGCGTCAATAGGTTTAGTGGCACAACCATGCGCCCATTGACAAACTACCTGGAATGCCACGGACATGACGGCCCTAGGAAGCGAGGTGCGATCAAAAACACACCCCATTGTCCCTGAAGCCTGAAGATCAAGCGCCACAACTTGGCTAAGATTGTACAATGACACGTCCAAGTTGGTAGCCACGTTAATTCGTGAGGAGCCCTCGTAATCGATCGCACCAGGCAACCAATCACAGGCTGTTCCCACGCAAAATTTGTCAATCTTGATGACCTCGAGAATGGGTAAGCAGGCTAATTACCGACTTCCTCAACAAATTTCCATGACGCCGTCAGAATTTTCATATAAATACTGGGCCCAACTAAGCGCTAATGGCAGGCCAAATTACCCTTGAATGTCTTCCGAAGTCCAAACTGTCGTCATCGTCGGTGGTGGTGGTGCCGGCGCCAACCTTGCGCGTCAGCTGTCGACCCTTCTCGATCCAGAAAAACACAAACTCATCCTCATTTCTGCACGTCCTCATTATACCCACCTTGTTTCATGCCTACGCGCGGCCGTCGAGGATGGCTTCGAAGAAAAGGTCATAATGCCTCTCGATAAACTCCTCATCAATGGAAACGGTACAATAATTACCGCGGAGGTAACAGCCATCTCCGACGAGGGCGACAAAGGCGGTAGTGTGTCCTTGTCTAATGGCAATAACATCCACTGGGATGCTCTTGTCCTTGCAACTGGAAGCCAGTGGGAGGGCCCATTGTCAATTCCAGACTCCAAGTCAGACACTATCGAATGGTTCAAGGGATGGCAGGCCAAGTTCGTGAAGGCCGACGATATCTTGATTGTTGGTGGTGGCGCAGTTGCCATCGGTACGTTCTGCGATATCTATGTCCGCGAAGATGTCATGTCAATTTTCTTGTATAGAACTTGCCGGTGAGATCAAGGACTTGGACTCGGTGAGGCAACTTGTCCTTTATTATCTCGTATTGATCCTGATGTCGAATTCCAGGCAAAAAAAGTCACGATCGTCCATGGCGGCGATTTGCTCCTGAATAAAGCATACCCCGACAAGTTCCGAAAGGACCTCGAGCAACGTCTTCGCGCCCGAGATGTAACATTAATTCTAGGAGACATCGTTCCCGAGGACGCCTTCTCCAGTGCCAAAATTACGACGCGCAACGGCAAGACGCTTACACCTGACCTAGTCGTATGTCACCAGGAGGCTTATCTTGAATTTTTATTCACTCCCCGTAGATCCCTTGTCGCGGACCGCGCCCCAATACTGAGCTTATTGGTGTCAGTCTTGGCGCCGACACACTCTCCTCAGCCGGACATGTCAAAGTCCTTGGCACCTTCCAGCTCCCCAATCATCCTCGAATTTTCGCCTGCGGTGACATCGCAGACCTCACAGAACAGCGCCAAGTGTTTAAATACGCTGGCCACGCCACTGTCATTGCCAGCAACATAGTTGCACTTTTCAATGGGCAGGCACCAAGCCACATATACAAGGGCGCTAAGGAAATGCTCATCGTCACAAATGGCAAGGTGTGTTCTACTCAATGACATGTCTATTGCAAGTCCGTGCTGATGTGGCGCGTGCCAGAACGGGGGCGCGGCGTACTTCGACTTCTTGTGGGGTCTCCAGTTCGGAGACCGCTTCTCAGCGATGCTCAAATCGCGCGATTTGCTCGTGACAAAGGTTCGTGCGGCACTCGGGCTATAATTCTGGGGGTTTGGGGATGTACTTAATATTAGGTGTTGAACCATCGAGCTTATCTTTATGTAGTTAAAAACGTGTTTAGTCGGTTGCATTCTACTGTAATTTCACCGGGCGGTTGTCTGTTGTCCAGCTGTCTTCTCTGCTACTTTGTCTACGAGAGGCGCATCTGCTGCGTTTGAAGTCGGTACTTCTAGTTTTGAATTCGCGTCGCGATGGGGTGATCTCATGTCGCCTTTGAAGCCGATATAATATACCCTGGAGATGTCTTCACCGACAGATTCACTCTACAGAACGTTAGCAGAAAGATGAATAAAAAAGAAGCGGACAACTTACGAAGAAGAGAGACAGAGACGTGATGCTTGTAAAAGCGGCGACGCGTAACGGGTATTCGATTACTCCCGTTTCACCTTCTAACAAGCTGATACTGAGCTGAGGCTTGATCGTCTCCGCATCAGCGAAATCCACAATCGTAGGGTGGTTGGCAAATATTCGTAGATGCCGCGGTGCAACTTCTCCTCGGCCTTGTAGTCCTTCAGCCCATGCTCACATACTTCAAGGTAAGATAATCTCACCGATTTTCAGAAGCACAGACTTCAACCGTACTATCTGAGTGAAAGGTATGTGGAAGACTACCTTCATATGACCATGATAATTAGGTCAGCTAAAGGACATGCATGATCGACGAACCTGGTCGTCGACTCCCGATTCTGCAAATCTCTCTGTATCTTCTCTCTCATCCCAAGGCTTTATCACGGCCTGTGCATCTTCTGGAACCGTCAGGTTAAGACCATGCACTCTTGCGTAATTATAAAGTGGCACGCCGAGATGAGATGTCTGCGCCAAAATTGGCTAGGAAGTTATGCAGAGTGCAATACTTACTTGTCTTTGTCAATCACACCGTAAAGATTGGCAATGTCTGTCCCTGCGAGGCTCGATGCAACAGAAGAGTCCTGCGACGACATGGGGGGACGGGTATAACTGAATTAATGATATGTCAATCGCAATATGCTAAGTCAATGTTAACAATTATTTAATGGCGATCATGTGACCATATACATTTTTTTGGAATTGACGAGGCAAAACTAGCTTTCGACATGCATCGGCTCCCTCGACAAATTATACACTTGAGGAGTGTAGCGCGCGTGGGACGCGTTCAACGGCATCTGCTATCCCCTAGGCCCGTCTCACTAACTCTCGGCCGCCATTATTCCAGCAAAAATGGTTCGAAGTCGGTTCAAGAAAAGTTCGACAAAATTCTGGGTTCCGTACGGCCGGATTTGAAGGCGACCGAGTTGGCGGAAAGACTCTCTGCTCTTCTAGTGCTATCTGAAGGAGACGAAAAGCTCACTAGCGTTGCGCAACGCACGATGGCACCGTTACTCATTGACGAGAACGTCGACACAAGGGCGGTTATTAACGACATGCTCGATAAATACTTGGAGAACCCACCCGAAGACAATTTCGATGAGCTAGTGGCTCATATAGAGTCCATTCCACCTACATCTAGTAGGTGTCACATTCGTGCTTCGCTATTACAGCTCATCATATATATTAGAACCCGACGAGACCCTGTTCGACAAACTTTCGAATCATTTGGACTCAAGCGACGTCAAGGCCGCAGTTCTCTCCCTTGAGCCTCACGATAGACGGTTATTTCTTGATGCTCTGGATGAAGTAGAGCAAAACCCTGACAATTTGAAGAGTTATGTCCGCATTACATCGTTTCTCAAAGCGGCCGGCGTCCCAATCACCTATGGCCCGGACGGCTCACACCCCTTGGATACTGGCGCGGTATCTGATATACCAGACTGGATGAAAGAGGCATGCGAGTCGATCAGCGAGCATGAAAAGGAGTTTGCGGCTGAGCACCCGGAACTGGCTGCAGAAGAGATGGCGGAGGCTGAACGAAGTACAGAAAATTTTGCGGCTGAAGAAGCCGAACAAACTGCTGTTGAAAAGAAATCAGACGCCCCTTACCCGTATCCCAACCTCATGGTTTCCGACCCGCTGCTTGATTCGCGTGACGTGCTCGAACTCCCTCCCGATGGCAAAACACAGATATATCACAATCGTGTTGTCATTCGAAATCACAATTCCATCTTCCACGAGGCCATGGCCGAGCAAGGATTTGACTTCGACGACCCCGACCTCATGGATAGCTACACCCCGACCAAAACCGACATAACTGAAGAATCCGCATCATCAAGCGAGAACCTTCCTCTCTCCCCCCAACAGCTTTCAAGCTTCTATTCCTTCCCCCTTGTCCGCCGACGCGTGACGCATCAGACCGGCAAAGGTAAAATACCCAGACAGTTCTGCCTAATGGTCGTGGGTAACGGTAATGGTTTGGTTGGCCTCGGCCAGGGGAAGGATGAAGATGCGCCTCGAGCAAAATCCAAGGCCTTTGCTCAAGCTGTGCGCAATATGGATTGGGTAGAACGTTTCGAGAAGCGTACCATCTGGACTGACATGGAGACCAAGCTCGGTTCAACGCAGTTACTCCTCCGCCCGCGCCCCGTTGGATTTGGACTTCGGTGCAATCCGAATCTTCATCAGGTGTTAAAGGCAGCAGGTATCAAGGACATCAGTGCGAAAGTTTGGGGTAGCCGCAACCCAGTCAATGTAATCAAGGCGGCGTTCCGACTATTGCAGGCAGGACATGCGCCTCTTGCTATGGGGGATGGCATCGGCGGTCGTGGACGCAAGCTGAACAAGGGTAGCGGCTTGAGGAGTAAGGATGACATGGAGCGCGAGCGGGGGAGACAGCTCATCAGCTTGCGGAAATAGTCCCATCCTCGCATTGGGAAATTTGTTTTTAGAAACGCTTACTTGCCCATTATAATACATTCTAAACAACACTCCTGCCCTCTTTATTTCGGAAACGGCAAATACAAGACCATTATCCATGTCGTCGTAGAAGGCAGGATACGATTTCTGACCCTTAAATTGTCCATGGGCTGGGACCTGGGCCAGTGAAGGTCAGGAAACAATGTGTCAAGTGCCATGAGTTGTACAAAGCATGATATTTTGTGGAGATGTGTACAACATGGCTACAACATGTAGGGAATGCTCGTGAATGTGATCCGCCGAAGTAGAAATACAAAAGTATAGTATAATGTACATACCGTCTCCGAATGAATAGGATAGCCCAAGTGATTTGAAAGGGGCTGTAGTTGTGTACAAGTGCCGTAGCGCTAAAGGTTGCGAAAAGAACGAAAGGATAGTGCGAGGTCAATTAATAAATTAAGCTCGTAAGATCTGCGTGAGTGCCATGAGTTGTGAAGATGTGTATGCCGGTGCCGATGCTAAATGATAAATGCAAATGAGGGTGAATATGCAATGCGATGAGTGGTTAAATATGAATGAGTGGAAAGTAAAGAGGGGGTTGAACGATGTGCCAGTGTGTGGGGACGACGAAAGAGGGTAGATGTTCCTGGGTATGTCTTACACGAGCTCACTGCACACCAGAGTGGGCAAATAATTTTCCGGACATGAACCAGTGGCGCGGGGGGCGAAAACATTGCGTAGTCCGCTGATTCTGCGAATGAGTTGGGATCGGGATCGGCGAGGTGCCGCGCTTGTAGGTTTGCGTCTGAATATCAACCCCGACGCCTTGGAAAAGTGGCGTAACAGGCGCTTGATCGCTCGAACCGGATGTATGTGCTGTAGTGGTAGGATGGCGCCCGCCTGGAGCAGGCGTAGTCGAAGAAGCCGGTGGAGGAGTTCGTGATGTGGAACGTGAGAAGAACTTGAGAGAATTGAAGATGCCAATAGCTTTGGGTCGAGGTGGCTCATCATGGGGTGTTTTGGACCCGAAGATCGAGAGCGTTGGAGGCCTTGAGGAAGGGGCAACGTCGGTCATTACGGTACATTCAACGGAGAGGGAAGGCTGACTTGATTGGGAACGTGTAAGGCACTGTACCTGTGAACGGTACTCATGCCAATCACCATCCGGAGAGGGGGTCTCGGATCTTGTGAAAAGCATGTCGCCACTACCGATGGAGCTAGTCGAGTAAACAGAAGGGGACGACATCTCTGTGGCTGAAGAAGCCCAAACAGTAGGGGAGGTCATCTCCTTGTCGTTGAAGGAGGGATCCATCGATACAGATATACCTCCAGGCTCGGACGTCGGGCTTCCAAAGAACAACGAGGAAGCATAAGGGTCGAAATCCACTGCGGTCTGCATCATAGAAGTTCCATTGGAATGAGATGTCACCATGCTTGAGACGGGATCGTAGTATCGTGGCTGCTGCGCAAAGTTGGTCTCGATCGTGAGGCCTTTCCGGGGATGCGTAGGTGCTTTGCCTTTAAACAGGGTATCGAAGCTGTTAGGTGTCGCGGGTAATGATGATGTCCTTGAAGAAATAGGAGAATCAGGCGTAGTAGAACGCTCGCGCCAGGCAAGCGAGGTAGCTGGAGATTCCTGCGCTTTCGTCGCCCCGCTGGACGAATATCCAGTCCATGGCACGCCATAGACTGAATTGTCAACGAGAGACCCAGTAGAGTCGTGTCTGGCGAATACGATATCGGAATCGGAGTCCTTGCTCCAGTGTGAGATGAAGCCGACGTCCTCCGACTTTGAAGGGTGCAGAACTTCGTGAGGCTCCTCGTCGGAGGGCTCGCTGTCGATATCCATGCCCGCCTCCCAGGGGCAACGAGCCATACTCCCCTCGAAGATGGCGTTATCGGAGTAGAACGTCTGTACGTCCTCGATGGCATGACGGAGCTCGCGGAGCGTCATTCTCTCCCGCCAATCAACTTCCAGCATCTGAGTGAGAATGTCGTTGATTTCGGAGGAGATGGGGAGAACGGTGGGAAGGAAGTTGAGGGGGTCGCGAAGGTAGGCGCAAAAGGTTTGGTCATCTGGAGTCGCGGACTTCCAGGGGTTTCGGCCAGTAGCAAGGTTGAGAAGAATAATCCCAAGCGACCAGATATCGTTGAACATGGGCGAGTAGTTGCCGGTGGGTGCAAAGTCTCCACCTTGGCATTCTAGAAAAGTAGGTTCCCGTTCAGCTCGGTTTGCGAATGAGTGTGGACTGCGCTCACCTGGACTCATGTGGTACACACTGCCAGTGCGAAACTCCTCGCTCAGTTTCTCCGTAGTGGCTAATCCGAAATCGGTGATGGCGACGCGGAGGCCATCGTCGAAGCAGAGCACGTTCTCTGGCTTCAAGTCGCGATGATAAATACCGAGACTGTGACAGTATTCGACTGCATCGAGCAGCTGAAGGAACACATGTTTGATGAGCGCATCGTCTCCGAGATAGCGACAGCTATGCAGGATCTGCGTGAACAAATCATGGTCCGGGGCATAATCCATAATGATATAAGTGCGGTTGAACTCCTCGACGACGCGATGAAGAGTGACAACCCCAGGATGCGATGAGGCAATTTGGTGAAGGGCGATTTCACGGATGTGAATTTGCCTCTGACGATTTGTCTGATGGGCCTGAGCCACGAGGCATTTGATGGCGTAGGACTTGGGAGCGGGCGAATGGGTGTCCACGGCACGGTATACGACGCCATAACCACCCACACCTAGCACTTCCACGAGCTCGAGAGAGTCCCCATCGATGAGAGTCCCGACTGGTGGATGGAGTTCGGAGGATACAGCAGCGGAGGTCTTGTGCGACATGGCTGTAGAGAGGAATAGGTCTAAAGGACCGAGGAGTAGTAAGCACCAGTGCCAACGAGAACTTCAGGATAGAGGGAACAGAGGGAAACCGCGCATTATAAGTCGACAGGACGGACTTCCCCCATTTGTGGCTAGCGTGACAGCCAGCCGTTTTGCGCGTGTGGAACATGAGGTATCAAAACAAATGCACTTACAAGGTGCCGGACACGCTCTGATGCGTCAATGAGCTGTCAAATTCAGAAGTGAGTGAGGATGTCAGGACGCCTCGGGAACTCTGCAGGGCGCTTAACCTTCACATTTCTGGTGGTATATACGATGGCGGATGCTAACCACGCTGTTCGTTCCGAAATGTGGTCATAGGTGCACCCGAGACATTTCCCTATTGTCAATCTAAGATAGCCTTCAAGATAGCCCCTCGATCATGTTTTATATAGGCGGTGTGATCATAGACACCGGGTTCGTCCTCGTAGGGCACACACGCGATGAGCGAGCTCCATGCCTTTTGAAATTTTCGCAAGATTTCACCTGTCTAAAACTGGGCTTGGGTCATGGAAGATATGCCGTACGTCAAAGGTTGGGAATGGGAGCGATTATGACGCCTAATAGCCAGATAGCCGCCGCATGTCTCGTTTTGCAGAAGATGAGAGAGAACTCGATCATCAGGCCTTCAGGGGCCGATAGAATGTTTACCCCCTCCACTTTCTGATTTGCTGGATGCCTTGCTCCCGAGCGATGGGGATAAGAGTTTCCACAGCGTGTGCGGAGGGTTGGGGCGTGTTCAACACACACATAGATGTCCTTGGGAATATGTAAAACGATCGAACGCTATTCAATGTGTTTTTGGCGTCAATCGTGCGCAGCAAGTACCTCATAACCAGCAATCGGGCTCAAGCTCTAGAACTGGGTTACATTTGGTGCCCGAGCAGAGAGCATGGTCAAACGGTAAAATGCCGTTATGGAAAGTTTTATACTAGATTTGGAAGGTCGATTTGTTTACAATTGGAGGTGCTGATGGGTCCAGATGAAATTGGATAGAATACGACAAGATGGCTCGTCACTTTAAGCCCCTGAGAAAGAATAGTATATGTTCCGAGCTTTATATCAGTGGCCGATATTCGTGGAATGTTGAGCAACCAAGAAGCGAAGTAGTATAAACAAAGCAAAAAAATCCTGGAGTTGTGACAAATTGTACCACGTCAGGCGCGCATGGGAGAAGCGGAAGCATGTAGACGTCGGAGTTCGGTGACGCGCTCTGCATGTGACATGTGACACTTGGTTTATTTGTGATAGTCACGTGCATACAACAATTTAACGTGGATTTGGTTTAGTTCCGACTTACTTTCCACTCTCATCGTCGTTTACGACGACGTTGAGCACTCAAATCGACCTTTGCTCATCGTCGGACACATCCTCTACACGTTTAATATACCACCAAATAGTCTTGCCTCTGAACAGGCCACCGTCCTCAAAATGTCGCTGCGCACCTTCACCGTCTTCCAAGACACACCGTCTACCGACCTCGCGAAACCTAAAGCAGTAACGCCTACTGCCACATCGCCAACCCTGTCGTCAAAACCCTTGAACATCAACAGTGCCACCAATCTTACCACCGCTGAGAAGGAGAACGTGCACCCTCTCACCGGAGAGCGGGCGGGTCCAAACACCACGAACACCAAGAAGCGCAAGACCTCGGTGCTCGCTACAAAAATGCATGCGCCTCTCACTTCGAAGAAGCAGAAGGAGTCGAAGGAGTCGTCTGAATCAAATCCCGACGTGAAGAAGCGCAAATCGTCGTCGACTTCGTCGACTACCGCCAGGGTGGGAGTCAAGAAAGATGGGAAGTCTTCGTCGTCGAGGAAGGCGGCAAAGAAGCCCTCACGGCGAGTTTCACCCATGCCGAAGGTCGATGAAGAGGCAGACGCCGAGCGAGACAGAATTACGCAGGCTAACATTGACTCGCGCTGCTACGAGTTGACAGTGCAGCCTCTCGCCGACCTTTCCCAAGCTTATGAGCAGGCCACCGCCCTCGAGACCCCCTCAATTGATGAGGAAGCGGATAAATTTCGATCCGTCAAGGTTAGTGGATTGAATTCACTTGAAAATAAGCATGTAACTCTTAACTTTCCACAACGTTGCAGGAGCCGTCCGCGGAGCCTGAGATCCGTGATTACTTCTCATCACCTCTCCAATCAATTGCCCTTCCATCGGGTCCTGATGGAGCGTCCGCCCTGGATTGCCAAACGTTCTCTACCCCGGAACGCAAGCAGATTTATGCTGCTTTTACTTTCTCCTCGCCATCGCCCACGAGCGAGCGTTTCAGCAAGGTCACCCGTGCCACCAGTGTCCCCCGTCTTGGACTCGTGTAATATCACACCATCTCATCTCATCATCTGCCTCATGTCTAGACTGCCACTAACGGCATCCATCGTCGGGCCATCGCCGACGAACGCTGCGCCTCTGGTATTCAGTGATGTCCCGTCTCTCCGTGGCCCTAATGACCCTTCCATCAACGCTCGCACTCTGCTATCTATCGCACATGTATCCAGCCCTGACAATGCATATCCCATACATCGCATTAAATCAAAGCCACCCCATCCATTCTACCTTACTCTTCATATTCCAGATTTTATCTTTTCCTGCACATATTGTTTCTTGGTTGCATTTATCTTTATTACCCCACATCGTCGGTCTCATCCATTCATATCCACGGGTTCAAGTTTACCATCGTTCATTCATATCCCACCGCAGTTGACATGTATCCTCACGCAACTTTGTTTTGTTTTGCTTTTATAAATACCTTCACTTATACAATTCGCCGTTCAGGAGAACTTGCAAGTGAGTATGGACAATCTCCACATGTTGCTAATCGTGTAACCAGTACTGAGTAGGTTGACGTGTTCACTCGCGTATCAACGGTTCGACCACGAGGTCACCATGCCATAGGAAGGGCATTCCGGTCATTCCGGTGTCCGACGTCAACCCGACCATCTCTGAAGACATTCAATTCGCGTGCCGTTCCCTGCATTGTACAAGCATTCCTCAGGTATCCGAGGGTTCATTCGATCAGCAACGTTTGTTATTCATTCATACTACCATTTCATATCCTTCCGAACTACAAAAGAACCATTAACAATTTGGTAACTGTGCCTCACCCGCCGTACTCGTGACAAGGACATCATAGGTGATCGTCGTGGGTAGCCCTACTACGCTCGTCTTCATATCGCGGGAGTAGCCATCAGAAACTTCTCGAACTTCGGACAATTCTCTGTGTCCAGTTCTGGACCCTGCAACCTCGTTCTAGGTCGCGCTATACAGACAGGACCATTGGAACCATATCATTATCTCTGAACTTGGAACTTGAATATTCTTTCTAAATCCGCTAGAGATTAGTCAAAATGGTCTTCCAAATTGTTCTCCAAACTCTGGCAATACACGATATCGAACATGTCCTGCAAAATGTCACCCTCCTTTGCATCCCCTGCCTCCATTCCGTCCTCGAAAGCGAACACGACGGTTTGTGACATCTGGGCTTGAGTGGCTTGATGCGCTGACCTGTTCCCATGCGCCTTCGCATGCGCGACCATCACTGCTATTCGCTGCCAATTCGGGTAGCCGACGCGTTCTGACCAGAGATAGAACGACTCGTTTGTCTGCATAGGGTATATCTCGCCATACCGTCTCTTTAAGGCCTCTACTACCTTGTCGACAAGGATACGGCGACGGATGCAATACAAGTCTCAGCGGTCCTGAGGAATAGAATCTCTAGGCCCTCCTTGGATAAAATTTGAGGATGCTGTCACTAACCTTGTGTGTAAATGTGCCAGTTAAGCCCCTGTTCCTCTCGTTAGAGTTTCGGCGAAGGCATATATTGTCACGCTCCAATGCCTCGTAGTCCTTTGTCAGCGTATAATTACGTGACTCGACCTCTTCTAGCTGCATCTCCATTTCTGCCAGCTTATTTCGAAGCTCATGGATGTTTAGTGAATAGGAGTCATGCTCTTCATACACTTGTGCGAGTTCAGTATGCGTTTGGCGAAGGCTCTCAGAGAGCAAGTCTCTCCTATGTACTGCAGCACGAAGTACAGCCTGTGTCTCCTGCAATTCCACTGTAGTATTTTTCTAAATTCGAGTGGTGAGTTGAGAAATTGAGAAGGCTTACATTCCACTTCCCGCAGGTCGGACCTATCGGTGTCATAGGCTCGTCTTTCTCGCCTGCGGTCCGAATGTTCAATGTCGCAGTACGCAGGATCTGTGCGATCGTTGTACACACTCTTGCCACCCCAATAGTCTCTTTCGGGGTGGTCGTAGGTCATTGAAGAGTCATCCGACGGCAGTTCCCTGTTTGATTGTTTTCGGCCAGGATTTGGGCTATAGCTAGGTGGTCTATCATGATCATGATCGACGGCCGAATGGTACGGTGACGGCATGTGAAAACCAGGAATACAATTGTCTGAATTGTCTGTCAGATAAGAATCAGCGACTCAAATTCCGCGAGAGAAAAGTCGGGACGCACCTTCTGACCGTCTTTCTATGAACTGTCGCCAATGAGATTCGCTGATCGTATCGTGACGAACGTAGCCCCTTTCTTTCTCGTCATATTCGTGTGAGGTGAGGTATCGCATATGTAAATTTGGTATATTACTCTTCCTTTCACCGCCAGGCTCTTCAGCGCGAGTCCGAGAAGAATATTGACATGTTTTTAGGTCTGGTGCCTGGAAATGTGACATCGAAAGAGGGAATTTTGCAGGAGATACTGGGGCGCAGTAGTGTGACAGCAAGCAAATTCAACATTGCCACCTGAAAGTTGCCACAGAACTAAAGAAGAAGCAATTAACCGGCCATCAAAGAAAAATAATTCTATATTTGGTAGTACTCCGCGAGTAGCTTTTACGATTGCAGTCCAAGCTGAAGAAGCTGAAGATTTTATGAATATCTTGGGGTCACTGGTACAAAACCGCGATACGGGTTGAGGCGTTAATGCCTTCACCTCCATATTTTTTTATAAGCTCGAAATAAGGATAGGATAGGAATAGAATAGTGTAAGTCATATGTATAGAATAGAACATCGTAATGTGGAGATCAATAAGTTAGGCGTTGTGTTGAGACAAGTCGAGATTGAAGGAGGGATACAACAAATGCTGTATACACAGGGTGATAAAATAACGATATGTGAAGTGATGCAATTGCAGTGGGGTAAGGTAGTATGATGATAATGGAGCTGATGGTACAATGCGTGAGGCACTCGGAGTGTCCGAAGATGAAGTGGTTCCTATGGAGGAGAAAGGGAAAAGAAAGAGGGACGGAGAAAGGGCCGAAGACATAGGGAGTATAAGATAGTCAAAACCAGTGACGCAGTGATCGACCATTTGAGGCCTCGTCATTGACAACAACGAGGACATTTCCAGTTGTCATTTCTTCCGTGTCCTGTTCCTCCTCGTCTTCCTCCATTATGTCGCTCCAATCATCGCCAAGGAAGAAACGCTGGGACTTTGGAGGGGATGGTGCGGCTGGAGAGAGATCGGGCTCGACTAGCGTTGGGTTCTCGATGCACAGTTGCAAAAGAACTTCCCATCGACGATACCAGTTGGTTGCCCACTGTCCAGAGAAGGAAAACGCCTTGGAACTCGTTGATATAGGCCGGAAAGACTCTGAACCTTCTACGTTGGGTATATTGGAGGACGAAGGGTCTGTCTCGTGGTTTGATGCGAGGTAACCTTTAGGTTCATCCTCAGGTTGCTCCAGGTTGGTAGAAGATGTGCATCTTGGCAGGTCTGCGTCACTCTCGTTCTCCACGAGGGTCGAGTCTGAATCGTCACTGAAAGCATTGGAGTCGGAAGTCTCGATCGATTCGTTACTTCGTACTTCATCAAAAAGGTCGTCATCGAGTTCATGTTGCTCGCCACGGAAACCTCCAGACGCCATATGCACATCGAACATCCACAGTGTTTTCGCCATCGTCCAGAGCGGCATACCGACGAAATATCGGTCAATGTGCATGCAATAGGGGTCGTGAAGGGCGCTGAGGTCACCACGACGAGGGTGGATCGATAAAGGAGGCAAACAAGCTATAGGGGGCGGCGGAGGTGGTGTCGGGGTATCAGCGGGAAGGGGTGGTGAAATGCAACCTCCTGGAAGACAGAGACCAGGCGATACCGAACTAAAAATCGACAGGCCATCGTAAGCTTTAGCTTCACAGATTCGCGCCTTGTACTCTATCCAGGTCTCTTCACGCATAGACCAAAACCATTTTAAATGGTGAAGGGCGTGGCGTGAGTGCCCGTGTTGGCGATATCGGTGGCGCTGAGGAGTGTGACGGTAAGAAGAGATGCTGAAAGGGGTATACTGAGACGATAGTGGTGAGGGGAGGCACGAGAATTTAGGACAAAGGCTCCAATCAGCTTCCTCGGCTGGAGGCGAGAAGGCGGGGATCAAAGACGTAGTCTCGCTTTCGTCCTCCGATTCTTCACATGAAGAATAATTTTCGGAGTCGGCGTCAAATTCAGAACCCTCGTAAGGCGACATATCATCGAGCTCATTAAGCGACCCTAATGCATCCCCAGTGTGATATGAGCGAGACTCCACCGATTTGGAAGTAATGTCTCGTTCAGACACAAAAGTAGCGATGTCGTCCTCGTCTTCGTCCGGCTTTGCTGAGCTAGATCTCAGAGTTTTCACGTCACGAGTAGATTCTAAATGCATCCGTTCTGAAAATTCCACTTTGGCCAAGGGCGTGTCATCACCATACTCGAGGCGGTTGAAACCCAAGCGACTTGATGGGCGTGCAGGCATTTCCTCGTCGATATCTGCAGCACGGAGCTGGTCTACGATATCCTCTTCCAATGATATTTCTGACTCGTTGAAAATATCCTCTTCTTCGGGTGTCAAAAACATTTTTGACAGTTTTTAGAAGTGCGTCGCGTGACCCAGCGAGGCTTGAACGGGCAGTAGCTTATTTTATTCGCCGTATGATTGGGCCGCAGTTCAGCTGAGAAATCCGTATGGGCGTATCAATGCTGAGTCTCCAATACCGCGTAGGTCGTGTGCCAGAACCTGATACGACACATGAAAATCAAATGAAGAAATTGAGAATCAATGAAAGCAACGGTGGAACTCTGGCGTACCTATTAATTACCGCCAGACGTTTGTGTAGTTTGCGGAATAAGATAAAATATACAGCACTTCACGAGAATTTGCTGAAGGCCGTTGCGGAAGACAACAGAACACGTTATAGCCCAAGATTGAAACATTGACGCATGTGATGTGCGATTTGCGTCTCGTGATTCCGACGCGTTCAATTGCAGACTCGATCATGGGTGTAAGACACGCGTTCAGTTTTTTTGTAGAGAAAGAATCCATCGAGGTTCGTGTACTTATGTATGTGCACTATGCTACAAATAATAACGGATTATATAAAGAGACTAGAACACTAGAAGGTCGAAGCATAGTATACTGATAATAATTTAAATCTAATTTGCGTGATTCGTGTGCTTTGTTGTGTCCGTTGCGTTCGTAATAGGATAGAGATAGATGTAAAGATGTGTTGAGGTATAGAGATCGTGATTATGAAGTAGTTGGTAGCTTCAATGGGAGTTGTGGAATGGAAGCACAGGGGCTTCGTGTCAGGCCAGATAACATGATGGCCGATTGAAGGGTCGTAAAATCGTCGTAAGAGAACAAGAAGAGATGATAGGAAGTAGGCGTGGGTGGCCGAGCAGAATACAAAAGACCGGCGACTGTATTATCTTGAGTGCTTGACAATAAGGTAGTTTTGGATTTCCTTGGTCCCATGCAACTTATAGACGACCGATTTGGTGTCGTGGAACTCGATCGACAATGTCTTCCCAGTTTCCAGTGAAATAGCCAAGGCTCGCAGTACCGTAGAAGGACTCGCCAATACGTTCCATAAGAATTCGCGTCCTACATTCATGTTGACGTTTACTTCCGCAATGACAGGTCTGCCTGAAAGTCGTGACAAGTCAGATTTGACTGATTATTATAAATAAAGAATAACTCACTGCGCGAGTTACGAAGGTGCGACTGGTCCATTTTAGGGGAAAACGTTACTTTCCAAGTAAGGCACCTTGTTCGTGAAGGGTAACCGCTGAACGCGATGATAGCATACTGCCCGCAAGGTTTAAGTTCTTCCCAAATTTCGCATGCCTCCCGATAGGGTTCAATCGGAAACATAGAGAATATGTTCGAAATTCGACAAGTGTTCAAGTGGGCAAGAAGTAATGCTTTGGAATGTAGTTCCCTTTTGAATGCTTCTTGAGCATATGGGTCCGAATGGATCGGTCTGGGAACCTCGGATGACCGTCTTGTTGGATAAGGGGTATAAGTATGGGACTGGTAGCTGATGCGAGGGATTGTTGCAACTCGAGACATTTTTCGATTGCTGAGGATGGAAGCGGGTATGGCGTCGCATTGTCAAAAACACCACGATTAAGTACTTCCAGTACAAAAAAGTAGAGGACAAGAATAAGTTCCATGGGCGTTGTCCTGGAAGGGATACGAGGTTGCGATGCGACTTGGAGACGGCGGGAGGAGCGCTTGCCTTGTCTTGCGTACTGACAGAACCAAAAAACAACAATTGCAATCAGCAAACAAGGAGACAACAAGCTTGTCATTGCTGTCAAGCGCGCAAGCGCTTAAACCATTGTCAATTCAAATAGATATGCAGAGAACAAGTCCTCCTGAGGTTGGCATAATAATGTAGAGAGAGAGGTGATGGTTACCAGAAGAGGTCGTTGTATACACACATCAGCGCTTCAGCCATCAACAACACGCGATCATAGCGAGAGCCCCTACACTTACATGACATATTGGCCCACAAACGCCAAAGCGAGGTCTTCCTTCAAGATCTATTTTACGTATATCAATACCAAACAGTTGAATAATCCATGCCTAAATATGAAGTGACAGTAAATATTTTTGGAGGGCTCTGCTCATTAGTTGGCGCCGGCATTTCTATTATGATTCTATCGCTGCAGGGCTGCTTGCACTGATGACACTGATGATTTTTTAATTCTCCAACGGTATCCTTGGTGTGTGTGTTTCTCTTAAGAATTTAACCCTCACACTCCGATATCTTTTCATATGGTCCTTTTGTTCACGAAGGGCACAATCCTAGTACTTGTTTCATGATCAAATCTACGCGTAGATGGATCCGGAGACCTTCCTGAGGACGAAAGATTTCCCTCTTACTATACTAATTTATTTACTATGCAGAGGGCTCTAAAATTTCCAGATCAATGCGGACGTACCTATTACGTTTACATATCAAAAATCTTCCGAAATATTGCATGTATGGATTCTCTAGGATTATAAAAACGCAACCGTATCATACTTCTGTCGTGGCTTACCCATGATCATACAATTGAAAGACTGCTCTAAATAATCTTATCTTGACCTCTGTATCTGATGACATGCGGTCGGATCAAGGTATGAGCCAAGTCAGCTGCCCAATTGGCGTCAACTTTCAAGTTCTTTGTCTATTTTCTCTTTATTTTCGACAAAGTGGGAGCTCGAGACGATGTCCCCTCTTCTACCCGACAGCCTACCGCCTGTCTCAACGCCTCCTAGTTTCACAGACTTCAAATTTTCCGTCATCGGACAGCCTCCACAGTTGTTGAAGCGCATGAGTGCAGCATCAGCCACCACAGACTTCAGACACTCACCAACTCCTGTCGACATGGATCTTGACTATCCTTCTCGGGCGGAGAGTCCTGGGACGCCAAATACTTCCGCACCGTCTTCGCAACAGAGGCTTGCAAGCCTTTACCTTCCAATAGACACAGGCTCTTTCTTCGAGCAAAAGCCTATCATTAATGGTTCACAAATAACCAATACATCACCATTGACGACACAGCAGAAGACCTCAATTAGTTCATCCAACCCAGCTCTTGCCTCGTCCCCCTTTCTACACACACACAGCATCACTCAGCGTACAGCTACTCCCACCCCATCATCAATATCCCTAGTGGCACCTTTTAGGAACCTAAACTCAGACAGCACACCACAGTTCCATCCTATATCGACACGGGAGCTCTTACAAATCCAGTCTGCTTGGTCACTGTCTTACCAAAACGCATTGGTCACTTTCGAGAAGGCTGAACGCAATCTAGCGTTAGCCCAGGAAACTTACGATGCTGCCAAGACGTCCCTTGCGGCTACCGCCATGGCACGAACGTCTTTTCTCTTCCCTCCGTTCACCGACGTAGGTTCACACGATACAGGACCAACAGGCAAAAGCCGTGCCTCGTCCTCGAAAAAAGTCGAGGATGCCATTACAGTGTCTGTAGATGCACCCCAGTCTGCATCTATCCCTCATCAGGATGCCGCTCTTTCAACAAGGCTTCCGGACCCAACATTTTCCTCTAACATGATTTCCGAAGGACGACAAGACCTCACTCGCCTATTGATCGATCTTGAGCGAGAAGCCGACGACGTACGTCTAGCATGGAGTTCAGATGCTGGCACAAAGCTCTCCTCAGTCCCCGATTCCCCTCACCTCGGTACTGCCCACGCCGCTCCTATCCTTCACTCGTCTCGAAATTTACACGAACCCCTTCAAGATCATGTGCTCATACCACCAAATCCCCAGCACGCAGAATATAATCAGACCACGCCAGACGCCGGTAGATCTCCGAAAGAGGTCAAAATGGGTCAAGTCAGCTCTTTGTCAACGTGCCTCTCAGTCCACACTGCACACACCGCTACTTCGCCACCAGCAGTATCCAGAGCGGAGCAAATGACATCTACTCCCGCATCTTCCTCCAACTCATCATCCCTCGCCTCGCATTTGAACCGTGACAACAACTCGGGCGAACAACCCTTACCGTCATCATCTACTCAGCTCTACCGCCTGATACCCGTGAATTTGAATAAGGAGGATACTGTTGATGATGAAACCCTCCTTGATCCCCCAAGTCGGGCAAGAAGCGAGTCCAGGTCAATATCACTTGGCAACGAGTCAAACAACGAGGTGGAACGGGATATAGATGGTTCTCTCCCGTGCAGCCCCATATCCACCAATCGTGATAGTCGTTCATCCTCGGTTCAAATTCTTGAGCCATCCTCTAGTGATGCCCCCCAGGCTCCGGACGAAGTCCCGCCATCCAAACCAGTCCCTAAAGCAAACATCTCTGGCAAAGGTAACAAAGCCCAAGGCACATCCTCTGCAAGTAACAGCCCAACCGGGTCAGTCAACCGCCACCCTCAGAGCGCCGAAATGGCATCTCCTGTTCTAGACAAACCCAATACGACGAACGAGAACACGCTTTTGCAACGGATACAACCGACTTCTGTCGCTCCGCCAATGGGCGATTCTCGTCCCAAATCGCCGCCCCTGACACCGATTTCTGTCCTTGGAAAGCGAAGATATCTGGACGCTCCTACCCCCCTCTCGCCCATCCCACTGAAACGGCGCACATTCACCAACACCGGCACCGACGAGCCTACCGCTCTTGAATCTCGCATTGGCCAAGCTTCAGCGCATGCAGCTGGAGCAGAGCAACCTAAAATGTTCTCACCCCACGCTCGTGGCGGCTACAATCATGGATACAAGCGAAACCTACTACCTAGAAATAAATTCCTCTCCCAGGAAGAACGTCCGACGACACCTCCCACCGGACCACGAGCCGTTTGGCAAGAGACCCATAATGGGTATTACAAACACGGCAATCAGAGTCCGGACAGTCAAGTGCCCGCTCTTGATCGACCCTTGGGTTCTGACACCTTTTACAACAAATTCGACCGGTACAAGAACTACAGCTTCCGAAAGAAACAATCCCAGGATGGGACAATGCCATCGTCTCTCGATAGGCCGTTGGGGACTGGGCGAGGGGGTATAAGATTGGGACAACACCATGTAACAAAAAACGTTGGTTGGGAGCGCGACACTTCGCGTGCTAAAACTGGGGCTTCTGGCACCGAGCGTCGCGGGTACGAGTCCATCAGTCTTGCAGATCGCCTCCGGGATCCATAGCTAGGCGATGGAATGGTAGGTTTCTTTTACCCCTTTGATGTAATTTGAACGATGTAAAAAGTGTATTTTTATTTAAGATTTTGTAGATATGTAGTCGCTAGGTATCCAATCGAGTTCAAGGGTATATTCGGCCCGCCTGACTCCCTTCGTCTCTCCGGCGAAGCATACTACTCACTTTGCTGAAATGGAACACTTCCACCGCTTATTTTGGGAACAACGCCTGCAGAAGTCATTGATGCCATTAGATAAATGTACGATCTTAAAGGTCTGATACTGTCATTGTAGTCGTGTACCTGGCATTGATAACGGCATATTGTACACCTACTTACCGAGGATGGGGTGAAGTTGTGAGCCTCGTGGGCGGACCGGACGTTTCTCCGAACCGGCCCGCCCCTATTACGGAGCGGAATCATTCTGCCATTTAAAAGGCTGCAGCACTATGTTATGTCTTTCTCCGTGCCTGTCTCTCTTTCCCAGCTATCTCACAAAAGCGGAGCACTGTCAGAATGCCTAAAATCACTGGATTTCGCATTAACGGCAAGTTTTAAGTCCTTGACAATCTTACAAGATGACTTATGGTCATCGCAGATGTACGATTCCCTACATCGTTGACTGGCGATGGGACCGACGCAATGTAAACACCACAATTTCTTCAGTCTGGAATTCGATTGAGGAAGTTTTTAATCAGGAACACGGAGTGCGACTACTCTTCGGCCTATGTCACCCTTTTGACAGACTCGGATCTTGTTGGCTATGGCATGACTTTTACTATTGGTCGTGGCAATGATATTGTGCGTTCAAATCTGATTTTATTGATTTTATTCTGAGTGAAAATCTCTTAATGTCACTAAACAGGTGTGTATAGCTATCAAGGAAGTCGCAAATCGTCTGATCGGTAAAGAAACCGAAGATCTCTTTTCTAATATGGGCAAGACATGGGACTACATGATGGCAGATCCTCAGCTTCGATGGTAGGTTTCCAATTATTTGAATATAACATATATATGTCTTCAACGCACTGCAGGATTGGACCAGAGAAGGGTGTAATCCACATCGCGTCGGGCGCTGTCAACAATGCAATCTGGGACATGTACGCTCGGTCCCGAAAAAAGCCTCTTTGGAAGCTCGTTGCCGATTTTACACCAGAGGAAATTGTTCAGTCTGCGGCGTTCCGATACATTTCGGACGCGATCACAAAGGATGAGGCTTTGGCGCTGCTGAAAGAGAAGGAAGCAGACAAGAAGGAACGAGAGGCTAAGGTTCGCGAGCTTGGGTAAGTCCTCAGCTTTCCCTGCCATGATTCAGATGTTGATCGGCGCGGTACCATAACAGCTACCCCGCATACGTCACTTCTGCAGGCTGGCTTGGCAAGCAACTTTCTTGCAGCTTCAGTTTTTCGAGCTTGACGTTCTATAGGTTATACCGACGAGAAAGTCGCTCGTTTGACAAAGGAAGCCGTCGCCCAGGGCTTCAACCACTTTAAGATGAAAGTAGGCGCCGACCAGTCTAACGACCTGCGCCGCGCAAAGATTATTCGTTCCATCATCGACGACCCACAATATCTTCCTTCCGGTCAGCCCTCACGCGACCTCAATAGCGAGGCTTTGCGTGGAAAGAATGCCGGGCCCACAGGTGCTGTTCTCATGATCGATGCGAACCAGGTTTGGGACGTGCAGCAAGCGATTGACTACGTCAGCGGACTGAAAGAAGTGAAGCCTTGGTATGTGCATCCAGCAGTAAACGGTTAAAGCTTTGGCTTGAAATTACTAGGTTCATTGAGGAGCCCACCGCACCAGATGATATCCTTGGCCACGCAGCGATTCGCAAGGCACTGAAGCCTCACGGAATTGGCGTCGCAACTGGCGAGCATGCGCACAACCGCATGGTTTTCAAGCAGCTACTCCAGGCAGAGGCGATAGACGTTGTCCAGATTGATTCCTGCCGACTAGCAGGTGTGAGTGAGGTTCTCAGTGTGCTCTTGATGGCCGCCAAGTCAGTACAAGCCTCCTCACACATGCGACCCATACTGACGCACATTCTATCAATTAGGTTTGGTGTCCCAGTGTGCCCGCATGCAGGCGGTGTAGGTCTGTGTGAATATGTCATCCACTTGAGGTAGGAGAAATTTAGTCGACAAAATCACGCCACGCTCAAACTGTGGCGTATATAGTCTGATCGACTACATCGCTATCTCTGGCACGATGGAACGCAACGTCTTGGAGTTTGTGGACCATCTCCATGAACACTTCGTGACACCGTGCTCCATCAATGCACAGGGGCGCTACAACGTCCCTTTGAACCCGGACGAGGGCTACAGGTGTGTTCGAAAGTTTCATGTAGTCGAAAATGCCTGACAAAAACTTCCACAGCATTGAGATGCACAAGTCAAGTATTGCAGAGTTCGAGTGGCCCAACGGCTCATATTGGGTTGGAGCCAAGAAGAACAACGTCTGAATCCATCATTGGCGCGAACCCGCGGAGAATGGTGAACGTTGAGGGTGGACTTTGTGTTGCATTTTCTGCTTTTGTATTCGTATTCCTGTACCGCTGTTTATTGTATTATCTATCCACAAAAGTATACTCGGAAAAATGTCGCAAGGGGGTGCTGATCACCAGGTATGCCCACTGCAGTGTAAATCCTTGACTTTTGGGGTAAGTAGGACCAGATGCTTTGGTGCATCAGCGCCTTTTATGTAGTTTCAGCGCTCGGCAAAGGCGCAGCGCTCAGTGCGGTAAGGGTTCACCGCGGAGGCCCGGACCAGCCTGGACACTTAGCGCCTTGTGGTGGGTATGCATAGCCGGATGGAAGAGAAAGAATGGGGGTTTCGTGATCCCGTTCCGTCGCATATATTCATCAAAAAGCTAGACGACTTCTGCTCCTAGCCCTTGATGCTGATGGTCCGTAAGCTCGGAATAATCTGCTTCAACTGGAGCATTAGACGTTGCTGGACCAGCATCTCGCCAGAGAACATATTCGAGTCGACGCGAGTTTCCCTGATTGATATGCAGATGTCGGACAGTGACCAAATCACTGGACTCGGACCGCACCCATCGGATGCTAGTAGTGGTTGTGTAAACAGGGATGTATACTGTCAGAGGGCGTTAATGAGGACTAGACAGAAATTCAAGAGGAAATTTTACTGACAGCATCGACACCAAGCACGAGTGTCAATGAAGACAGACCAGGGTGCCGTTTTGATAATAGCGTCAGAAGACCCAGCGACAGGTGGACAATTCCAATGGAAAGGATCTTGAGTGTCGGACATGGGCCTAGAGCTGAAAAGACTTCCTTCAATTCGACGAGGTCCATGTACCGGCCCATAAGGCTAAGCTTTTCGAGTTGACCCGACTCCGACGTCTGGCGAAGGAGAGATAGAGTAGGCTGATGTTCGAAAGAGGGTATGGAGAGGGATCTAAGGTTTCGGGCCCATGTAGGGTTGTCCGCCCACTCCGCCCCTAAGGCGGTTCCTACCCAAGTTACGTGTGGATCTTGGGTGCTGCGAAGGTTGGCATCATGAGGGCGGACTTCAACGGACTCGAGGGTTAATTTATGAGTGGTGAGGAGATTGGAGATTGGAGTTGGATCAGAAAGGTGTTCTTTTGCGAAAGAGATCCAAAGGTAGAGTGATCGTAGCTTGGGAAAATGTTCAAGGGCAGATAGGAAAGGTGTGAAGTCACCCTGGCCGAAATAAGTGAGGGACAGACATCGTAGGGAAGGTGCAAGGGAGTTGATGAATGGGGCCACCCAGACGAGCAGTGTCGATTCATTGTCCGCCGCAGTGTCTGTGCCATCCTCTGGGTCGGGTTGAAATGTTAGGTTGAGTTCTTGGAGGTGAAGAGGGTAGGAGAAGCGCAGAAATTGGCTGAACTCCGATACGCAGGAAATCATCTGCAACTTGCACAGATTGGCACCAAAGGCGCGTCCAGTTGACGCCAGGAGGTTCCGCGTCGCTTCATTGACGATGAGACTACCCCAGTAAAATTCATAATCAGTAACATTAGTCATATATGCTATGGCGTTTATCATGGCGGGTAGAATCGACTTTCGGTTCAAATTTCCGAGTCGGTTCGTCAGGCGCACGCGCCCAGAATTCGTGACGACAGCGCGGGATGGAGGGTGGCTGCAGAACTTTGCGAATTGTTTCTTTATCCAATGCAGCAAGGACCTTCTTTTCTTCTTCGGTGTACTCTCTGGTGGTCCGTCTCTTTGTAGCAGGTTGTAGGGCAGAATATTCGCGTTGATGTGCAGCCGCCGAACACGCGCAGCGATGTACGGGTCTCTGCAAATCTCATCAGATTACAGGAAGGATTAAGAACTTCAAACGCACTGCAGTCGTGTAAGATACATTACAACGTTATCATCGAGCTCAACGAGCTCTATATTTCTATACTTGTAGTCCAACGTGATGTTGAGAAGGGCGCGGTTTGTTCGCATCAGCCTGAAGAGTTGACGCCATGATAAGTGCTGAGCGATAAGCTGCCAGACGTCCTGCGGAAGTTCAGGCATCCTCCCGTGCGTTCCTTTGAGTAGTGAGGTAGTAGGATGTGAGGTGTCCAATTTCAGGTACCTGTATCATGTAAACAATGCCGCTAAACCGGCAGAAGGGTTCTCTCAACTGTACAGCCGCACAATGATGTGGAGTCTGGACTGATGGAGGACGCTTGGGCTCCTCTGAATCATCCAGACCCTCCTGCTGCGTAGGCATACATGTGCAGAGGACGATGGTGATGGAAAGAGGTAATCCACGTGGAAACGGTGCGGCATTACAAGTTCCTGGAAATTTGTCTTGACAAGTTATGTTCTACGTGCCTGGAAACATTGTTCCGTGTCATGACTCACTCATACCGTTGAAAAGTAAGAAGCCTCCGGGTTCCTGATTATCTGAGATGTATTTGTATCTGAGAGGAATACATATGTTTAGTACATGAGGGATGTTTAGTACATGAGGGATCTTCAGTACATGTACTGGTTCGGAGACCTCGTATGTCCACGACCTCTGAAACTCTTCACGCCGGGGATAATCAAATCTCTCAGCTGATACATGAGGCGTTCCTCGGCGCGCGTTTCGGGTACCACCACGTTTGACTCGTTCCGTACTTGCCCAAAAAATACCGAGAGGTCGTACAACGCCCAATCCAATTGAGTGGAGTGCCTCTCCATCAAAATTTGTGACGAGAAAGAGTTATACTAGAGGAATAAATAGATAGAGCATCGATATGTATCGTTAGTGCTGTGCCTTGCAAGAACTCAATCACTTACAACATCAATACCAAGAATCAGCGTAAGAGAATACAATCCAGGAAGCCTTCTTGCCAACATCGGAAAGAGTTCTATTGAAAGTTGAAGGACCTCTATAGAAAGGACTTCGAGGGTGGGACATGGCCCTAGAGCGACGAGGACTTCCTCTGCTTCTGTTACGCCCAAAAACTGGCCAGTGAGCTGCAGTTTCCTGAGGCTACACGACGAAGACGTTTGGCGAAGGAGGTCCAGAGTAGTGAGATGGTCGAAAGCGGGTATAGTCAAAGAATGAATATTTACTAGCCATGAAGGGTCTTCAGCCCATTGCTTGGCCAAAGCAGTTCCAGCGCTGATGACATGAGGGTCTCGGGGTTTGTAGGACGCTCGAGACTCTGCAAAAGGAATACTACGAAGTACCCGTTCTGGGGGATGTGGGTACACTTCGACAATTTCGAGGGATGATTTATGGGCACTTGTGAATCTGCTAATGGGGCTTGGATCGGCTAAGTGCTCTTGGGCGAAAGAGATGTTAAGGATGAGCACACGGAGTTTGGGGAGTGGCCCTAGAACGTCGAAGAGAGAGCCATGGTTTCCTCTCCCCGAAGAAGCGATCCTCAAACAACGCAAGGAAGCCGCGAGCGAATTAATGGATGGTGCTACGGTGTTGATCAAGGTCGATTCATTACGAGCCCCGATGACATCGTCTGAATTCCCATCTGTAGGGTCATACTCAAATTTCAGGTCAAGATCTGAAAGATGGGGGAAATTGGCAAGGGCCAGGAAATGGCTGAGCTGCGATATACGGGCGTGCAAGACCAACTTGAAAAGGCGTACACCAAACGCTTGTTGGGTGGATGACAAGAAATTTCGTGTCGCTTTGTTGAGGATGAGATCGCACCATTCGAATTTATACTCTGTGACATTGGTCATGAGGGAGATAGCGTTCATCATGGCACCTAAAATTCTGTTCGACGAAGATAGCGAGCCAAGACGATTTGAAACTGCAATATGCTCGCTGCCGGGGATGACAGGCTGAGTTGGAGGACGACGTAGGAGCTTCGCGAACCGTTTCTTCATCTCGTGCATGGCCGACGCCTCCGTCGTTTCCTCGAAGAGCTTTTCTCGTTGGAGAAGATACTGCAGGAACCACGCACGGATATGCAAACGTCGCACGCGCACTGCGACATAGGGATCCCTAGAAATGTGTGACGGTGTGGTTAGCCCACGAAGACATAAGAACTAAGATGGATTTACTGAAGTCGTTCAAGATACATCACGATCCTGTCATCAAGGTGAACCCACTCTACATTTCGGTATTTGCGATCCATTGCAATGTCCAAGAGGGCACGATTTGTCCGCATCAGCTTGTAGAGTTCAGAATCTGTCAAGAATTGCGCAATAGAATACCAGACATCGGACGGCAAGTTAGGCATTTCGGATTTCCTTGAGTCTTGCGAGATGAGAAAGTAAGGCAAATATGCCATGACTCGAACTCGCAGTTATTGGGGTTGAAACGGGGTTTAAATGCTGTGCCCGCATAGCGACGTCAAGTCAGTTGACAAGAGAAGATGAGGAATTGCTGAGGTCCTGAGGACATGTGAGCATAGCGTGTTGGGTAGGTGGTGCACGATTGTTGTGAAGATCTATAAAAGTTGAGATCTGGAAACCGATACACACTGCAAACACGGAAATTTCGACGAAAGGATGCAAATCGCCTCGAGAGGAATGGTTCAACTTGGTGTATATCTCCGTCCTTTCCGCAGCAATACAGACGATATCGACAGGCCTATTGAGAGCTTAGAACTTACTAGTCCTTTTATGTTCAAAGAAAAACTGTACCACATCCAGAAAAGTGTTGACGTGATGACGTAAGCTGCGTTTGTTCTGAATCTACTGAAATTATCAACTTGTCTTCCCGTCATTCTCGCGTTCTTCGTGTTAAATATATTCTCTGCTATTGCTAATTGAGCTATTCAATGGTATGTTTTTCTCTCTTTTCTTTGAAGACGCCTGCTCATTCGTACTTTCAAAGCAACACGGGACGTTGAACGGCGATCCAGTTCACCTCAAATACTTTGATGTTTCCGAGGCTGGATTCGCATGGCGAGACCCAGTGCCACAGCAGATACTAACTAGGCGTATCGCAATGAATGATAAATTCATCTTTGACGTCCTCCTGGCCGTGGGCAACATTGACAGGCCCATGATGCTCTTTCCACCTCGTAACCTGGAGGACCTCGAAATTCTGCTGCATTGCATTGAATTATCGGACTACGACGATCTGAAGAAGGAATGTCTTATATACTACCTCTTGAAGTGGCACAACGATGGCAGGGAGAAGCGGTTCCAGGTTGAGCGCTCAATACCGTCTCAATTTGCCAACCTGGCCGAGGCGTATTGGCACCTTGACACGGGTCACGACGTTGCGGTACGCTTCTAACACAACTATCTTACACTCTCTTACCAGACAGTGCCGTTTAGCGCGCGGTTTCCATTCTCTCTGATAGGCGTCTTAACACAGATTATACGACAAAGATCCTTCACGCCATCTCAATTTCTCCTAACTCATCTCCCCTGATTGTGCAATATGTTCGCACCGCAAAACCACGCCTCAACAATCAAGTTGACACGTGGACTTATATGCTGGCACTCGCAGATTTGAGCCTACTTGAAGCGTGGCAATTCCAACGCACGTACAATGAAACGACTGAGATGCGGAAAGTCCTCCTCGATAAACTGTTGGAACGGTGTGTCTCTCGTGAGTCTCGTGTTTGACTTTAAAACGCAAAATAGGGCTCACATACGACTAATAGCGACGCCGCGACCCGATGCCATCACAACACTGCTCAGCCTTCCGCTCTCTTCATTTGAAGAAGAGTTTCTCCACAGATACGCCCTATCTCCCCCCAACGATATTTCACAACCAGCTATCCCCCTTCTCCGTGAACTGGTCTGCGTGCGGCTCATCCAGTCAGGCAAATATGCCGAAGCTGTCAAAATTGACCATAAATTCGCTTCATCTACTCTTAACGAGAGCAAGAGCGAAGCTGAATCACGGCGCAAGATGGTTCTAGAGCTCTATGAGTCGTTGCCCCTACCCGAGCGTACACTTCTGGACGCCGAGCTTGAAGGACCGATCCTCAGCAAGCCTACGGCCCCCGCCGTGAATGGATTGCCAAAACCTAAACCTGTCTCTCCTGTCAAGGACCTCGATCTGTCACAATCCTGGGAAGAGATTCCAAGACCGTCACGACCACCGCCGGTCGCTAATGGCTTCACGCCTAGTCGTACCCCAGTGCCTGCCACCACCTCGCTCTTTGGTCTGAGCACCTCTACGAACGGCGCACCTCCCATCATCCCCATCTCGACAGGGACTCCTACTATCACAATAAACCGTCCAAGGCCTAGCTTCCCCCTGTCTTCGTCACTGTCGTCTTCCAAATCGCGACAGCAGTTCCCCACCATTCCTGTCATAAATACTAGCGGTAGTGGGAGTAGACTACAGCCGTCTGCATCGCAACTCTCAGCTTCAACCTCCTTCAGCCCAGCGTCTCGCCAAGCAAACGCGTTTTACAAGCCACCTCCCGTCAAACCCCAACAGGGTGTTAAACGTTCATTTGAATCGACCCTGTCCATTGAAATAGACGACGAGGAGGAGTTGGGTGCGGCAGAGAAAGATACCAAGAAGGGAGCAGATTCCTCCGACCACGAGGAACAGCAGCAACAACCTCATGCTTCACTCGATTTCTCCCTCTTTGGCAACGCTGCGAAGCCCACCTCGACCAGAAGACAAGCCGCTCCACCACCCCCCTCGGAGTTCTCGCAGATGTCTCAAAGCGTTCGCCGCGCCCCTCCTGGTGCCTTCGTCTCCGACGACGATGACGACGACGAGCCTGCGGCAAAGGAGCCCTCTCCTCCACCCCCCACTCGTGCACGCATCTCGGCCCGTACATCTCGCGCCCAGGCTCACACCTCGCATGCCCCCGTGCCCAAACGTGCTCGGCCAAATCCCAAGAGCAAGCCTAGGCAAAGTGTGCCTGGTGCTTTAATCATTTCGGGCGATGAAGACGATGAAGACGAGGAGGATGACCAGGTCGCGCCCCTGCCGTCTCCACCGCGCCGTGGAACGACGCGCCGAGTGCGGGAGACTACACCTAGTTCAGATGTGGGCGATGAAGAGGGTGGACAGACCCGGAGGCGGTCGTCGAGACTGTCTACTACAGGTGCGGAGTCGACGAAAAAGGAGAGTTCTAGCAAGGCCGCGTCGACCGCTGGGAAAGCGAAGAAAAGTACAAAATCAACGGCGACGAAGAAGAAGCGGTAGAATTGCGGCATTGGGACTGACATTCTAAAGGCCTGTATTCTCTAAACCCATTGCTTTCTTATCATCTAGTGGCATATTTCGTATTTGTAACTCATCCATATGACCAGGTCTTGAGTTTGAATCGAAGTCAATAGACTTGCCGGCTTTTACGCGTCACGATGCCCTAATAACTGTATGTATCCTGTTGTAGCCAAGAACTATCGAAGGGCATAGGATCGAAAATTATAGCCACAGAATGAATAGAGCTCCAAATAATACCAACCTTCCCTACGATGCTGGCGAGTCTGCAACTGACTCGTCCGTCTTTGCATTTACGGATTTCTTGGGTTTCTGTTTTGATGTCTCCATCGCCCGCTTGAGAAGCACCCCAGTACACAGTTCCAGCGAGGCTGTTTCTTCTGATGTAGCATCCGCACATCCTCCCCACCGAATCTTCAAATTCTCGTCGATGAGGTAGACATAGCCGACTTTGCTATTTGTCATCCCTAGCGCGTCGCGTACATACTCCATGTTCTGGCTAGAAACGAGGTATGTTGGTTGCAAGGCTTCAGGGACGACACCACGCAGGGAACGAATGAACAGTTTCACGAGCAGGTTTTTTAGCAAGTTCTCCTGAAGGTTGATCTGTATATATTGATAGAGAGGATTGGAGGAGTAGCGTTGGTTTGTTGGATCCGTGAAGCCTTTTGTGTGGACCTGAGGAAGGATGAGGGAGACATAGTGGATAACAATCGAACAACGCACTTCAGACATCCGCGTTCCAAGCATTGCGAGGACAGTAACGCGTCCGAAGCACATTAGAGTGGTATCTTTCTCTTCGCCAGTGTCAATGCTCTTGCCTTTCACATTCGGGAGGTATAGTGCTTTCTAGGCCTATCGTGTCAGGCTGATTTCTGCTAATATATAAGTGAACATACGTCTTCTCGAATCAAAACCTTTGGGGCTATCCATGTTTTGCCTCCATGTTTCCTAGTCATGTTCATGTCATAGTAATATCCTTTGCCAACTTCCTTGATCCTTCGCGTCCATATAAACAAGGCGTCATCTCGTTATAACAGAACACTCACAGATGCCGTCTATGCGCCATCCGCACATCGCTATCTGTCAATATTTCTACCGCCTTCTGAGTCCGTGTTTTCAAAAGAGTTGTAGGACGCTCCGTAACGCCCAAGGGCCTATTCAGTGACTGTAGCTTTCCCGGTTCTGGGCCCGTGCCCGTTGCTTCAGGTTTAGAACCAGTGCCATCCTGTATATCAGGTTTTGTAGAATAAAATGAACGCTGAAGCGATGAAAGCCGAGCGCGGGACGACCGTACAAGGAATGACATAGGAAAAATGGTGAAAAGTAGTGGAAATTTAAAATTACTGAAATGGAAATGACATATTATTACATAATATTTATATCCGTTCCACGCTCATCACGTGTCAGAATAAACAGATCCACATAAAGAGTCGCGTTCGCCCAAAGTTTGTTGATTCGTCTCTCTTGCTCTCCAACCACCACCATCTCTCCCTCTATCTTGTAACACTTGTATCGAGTAACCTACTATTATAATGGTATGCACTAATATTTTTTTCTCTTACGGGTGTTGAAGGTTCTAACTATTTTCCCTAGAGCGGCAAAGGTTTGTCCCTACGTGATGGGGTGCCAACGTTGATTCTTAGGGTGTATTTGTAGGAAAATCCGGCAAATCCTCCACTGGTGGCAAGGCGGGTGGCGACGGAAAGTCCCAATCGCGCTCAGCCAAGGCTGGTCTCCAGTTCCCCGTCGGTCGTGTCCACCGTCTCTTGAAGAAGGGTAATTACGCTCAGCGTGTCGGTGCCGGAGCTCCTGGTACGTCAGATATTGTCACATCAACTATGTCTCATGGACCCTGACGCGTTTCTGCGTGTAGTATATCTCGCTGCCGTCCTCGAATACCTCGCCGCTGAAATTTTGGAACTCGCTGGCAATGCTGCTCGTGATAACAAGAAACAGCGTATCGTCCCCCGTCACTTGCAACTTGCCATTCGTAATGACGAAGAGTGCGTAAAATTACTGATGCAATGGTTATCAAGCTCATCGCGGGTTTCAGGTTGAACAGGCTTCTCGGCGATGTCGTCATCTCTCAAGGTGGTGTCGTGCCACACATTGCTGCTGTACGTCCCATCTTCCCCATGATCCCCTCCGTATATCTGATCCCCTCCTCTAGGAACTTCTGCCCAGCAAGTCGAGGTTCGCTCTGTCTTATCACTCTCGTGTGGTACCATACTCATCATACTCTCCTACAGCAAGGGCAAAAAGGACGTGGAAGAGTAAGGGCTATAACCCCTTATACTTGTATCTGCTCTTCTCTCTGCTTGTTACCCATATTTTTATTATTGTATCCTGTAGTCCGTGTCTTGTAAGTTGCATTCAAGGCTTGTGTAAATTTATTTTTGGGGAGAGGTTGCGTTTAATTTCATAAATATTCGCAAATAACGCGTGTCTAACGCAAACGTGACAGCTTCACGTGTCGTGTACATTGCATTAAGTTCTGATCAAGAGGCTACAGCAGACCATGGAAAGCCATAAATGATTATATAATGAGGACCAGCCAGATGGTTTTGTTTGCAGAATGAATAGACATTCCCTGTACATGGTGCAGAGTCCTGCAGACTCGTTTTTGTATCCTAAATGTGATTGGTACATAGGTATACGCTTCGTGGAGAGACCATTGATATGCGATGAGAGAAAGAGAGTGGACAGCTTTAATGAAGAGTGCAATCTATGTGGGGTAACAGTACGTAAGTAAAAAATAAATCCAAAAATTATGATCATGTACGTGGACAAGACGGTTAATGAGGGGAATGAGCATGTCCATGGGTATCAGATCACTCAAAATGTGGGCATTGTAAGCCTGAAGCGTGAAGTGAGAGCGCAACTATGATAGAAGAGGGAAAGAAGGTGGTAGTTCCTCATGATCAATGATCATCACGATTCATTAGAGTTGAACTTTGCTGTTGAGTCTAACAGACTCGCCCCTGTAGTAGACCCAGACAGGGAAAGGAATGCCGAGGACAATGGCGAGACCGGCCAGCAACTATTCAATGCTATCAGCCTCGTAGTCCATGAGATTAGGAGCAGCTTACGGAGTTTCCACCACCGAGGCCCAGTGCATCGAACATTTGTTGACCGAAGAGAGGGAAAGCGAAGCCAAGCATTGATCGGAAAACCTGTGGCGTTCGATCAATTAATCTAAGTCCTAGAAGCAAAGCCACGTGTAGGCCAACATACCGAAGCAGCTGCTGTGGCGCTTGCGGCGTATCGGAAAGCATCGACAAGGTACAGCTGGATGGGAAGGCTAGGCACAATTGTTAGTAATGTAACATAACGTGATGAGCTGTACTTACAAGGAACACATCATGCCTTGCAGTTAGGTACAAGTGTGAGCTCTAGTCAGTTTCCATCATACACGAGGGATTCTCACCGAAGCCGAAGATGCCAGAGCCAATAATGGGCATGACCCAGTGGATCTTCGCCTGCGCGGACCACCCATACCAGCTATAGGGTGTATGAGCTCCTCACATATGTCTCGATTTATAAAGAAAAGACCTACAAGAGGCCGATAGGGACAAAGAACGATCCAAAGAATAGAGCGGGAATACGCATCTCTGGCTTGCCTTTTCCGCCATTCTTATCTGCCAGCTAATTCGTTTGAAGTCAATAGATGATATTTGCCTCATGTTGGAAGGGCTCACGTATTTGTAGACCTGGTCTGCAGTCTTAGCACCGAAAAGAGTTGCGGTGATGAAGCCTATGCCGAGACCGATGTAAGCAAGTCCTCCAATACCTGGACCGAAGCCATATGTCGACCGGAAGAACTCTGCTGATATGTGAGTAGACGAACAAGACAATGATAGCTTCAAGAACCCACCGGCAAAGGTCGCGAACATCAAGTAGTAGATTCCTGTAGTCCATCTGAGAAACGTTTATAAAATGAGTGAGCATGAAAGAACATACCGTAAAGGCTACGACGTCGATGTGTCAGTAAGAGCTTGTCACTAGGAGCACGAATCAACGTACAATGACATGTAAAGACTGAGAATGAAACAAATGAAGCTTCTGGCAAGCATTACGATAGGACGGCTCAAATTCTCCCACAAAAAGGAGATCGATTTTTCGCGAACGTTGGCAACTCTATAAATCCGAGCGACTGCCTCTGGATCACCCGTGGCCATTGCTCTTCGCAAACGAATCACTGGACCATAGGTTTCTCTGAGCAAGGGAATCCCGATGACAGCAGCTATTCCACTTGTGACTTGAGAAGGTTTGTCAGCCAGCACGCCACACATGCAACCACATAGCTCACTCACCGGCGATGACCACGAAAACCCATTTAATGCCCACAGTCTGCGCAATGAAGCCTCCGGCAATAGGTCCAATCACCGGACCTATGATCGAAAGAGAAGTATATATATTATATCAGAACTAAAGATGTGTGGAACGGGTGGCGATGTACCCACCGATCAGAGGGCCCAAACTATAGACCGCCATGGCTGAAGCACGGTCACGCTCCGAGAACAAATCACCGACGGATCCTCCACCACATGCGATAGGAGCACTGCCAGAGAATCCAGCTAATTAGGAGGTTCGTAAGCTTCGACATGTACTGTATTTGTAGAGCAAAACTGACCAAGGAAACGGAAACCAATGAGTGCTCCGGTTGTAGGTGCAAATGCGCATCCTAACGTGAATCCCAGCGAGAATATATTCCCAATGTGCAACACCCATGTCCGTCCATACATCTCCGATACGGGCGCGAGGATAAGGGGCTATGAGATAGAGTCAATTTCTGAAAATGACGGCTGCGCAAAGTAGTAGACTCACACCGAGGGCAAAAGACAGCAAAAATATGCTGAGCGTTAACGCCGCAACAGTCGTATTTGTAATTCCATAGGTAATCGCGACCTCTTCAAGACCGGGAGCCATCATCGAACTCGCAAGTGGTGGAATGAAGGTGTACAGCGATACCTAGAGCGCGGCGGTTCGTGAGAAGACTGTATGTTGGAACTTGCAAGAATTAACATACGATTCCAACGGCTGTCCATTTCCTTCCCGATGACCAGTTCCGCGCATTTTCGGGGTCGTTCTCCCAATCGTCCAATTCATTTTCCAGTTCCTCCTCGATTTTGTCTTCAGGGAGGGCTGACTCACCATGTCCTGGAGAAACAGGTCGCTCCTCGGGAGGAACCGACGTCACTTTTTCGTTCTCTGCCGTTATAGATGACGACGTTGAGGTAGCCGCTGCAGACGGGGCGTCTGGAGACATGGTGGGGGCTGGTGGGGGGTGAATGAAAGTGGCGTCGTAGCCCCGTTACTCAAGAGTCAGATCCTTTTGAACGGATCACATTCGCTCTCAACTTGATCTTGACGTTATGAGTTATTGGTCAACATATCATGTTAAATATCGGCCCGGAATAGTTGACTGTTGCGAAGTTAAGGGGCGTTCAAGACCGGAAGCAAAGCTAGCTCAAAATAAACCCAGAGGTCTGAGAAGCACGAAAGTTGTTCAACCTCTCTTGCCTCGCCTCAGCAGAAGGACTAGTGGTAACTGGCTTTCCATGATGATGACCTCAGTTGATGTCAGCGGACGAAAGAGCTATAAGCCAAGCCCGGATTTTGATGGGCAGGATTTGATGGACAACTATATCTGCCGGTTGAATTTTATCCCATGTGATGTGCCTGCAGCTATTTTTAGTACACAAAACATGGTTTTGCTGTCTTTGCTTATGACTATTCTCCGTTGAATCGGACTGACCTCATTGGCCAAGTCTAGAAAATTGGTGTTTTTTCTTTATGATTCTTATTTATCTTTCAGTACCGTGGCGTACTAGACTGAATGATTACCCCATACGTAACGTCACGATGATCTTCCGACTTTTATACCTGCAATTCTAGGATGGCATGCGTATACAGCAGCATTTACCCTCTACTATCTACGATACCAGCGGAGCACTGTCGAACGTAAACATTTGAACTTCGATCCAACAAATGTCTGATCATGCTTTTGCAATTCGGCAAAAGTCCACTGAGGCGCACTTGATAGTTGGACTCACTGAACTACATAGTGATTTGAAAGCAGATATATATACTACTGAGCAAGATTTGACTGTTTTATTTTAATAGAAAGAAAGAACAGAACTTGACAGCGAACTTCAATTGGATAGCCCGCCACTCTCGAATAGTAACAGGTTAGTCGCGTACTATACGACGTCAATATCGCGTCACGCTTGAACACTGCAGTGCTATTCTCCAATATACTTTGAAAAATAATTAGAAAGAATTATTTATGTCTATGTATATGTACAGATATATTGATGTCGACCTGCAACAGCATCATGAACTGCGGGCTAGAGCTTCACGGATAGCTTTGACTACAGACGCAGCATCCACCCTCGCTTCTCTTGTGTCTCCAGGCTGAATCACCATGGGTAATTTATCCGAGGAAAATTTTCTTTGCGCAAAGATTAATGCCCGCACTCACGATAGAACACCCGCACTCACTGATCATTCTGCCAAGCAACGTAGCGGATGCTTCGGGATTGGGCTATGAGCTCTTCATCGCGTGCGAACGTATCAGTAGGAAAGAACTCCATGAGCGTGGCCTGTGGCGACGACTTCAAGAATAAGCAGTCTAGAAGGTCGCTGCTGTATGGCCCGAGCAAAACCTACCAAAAGGATGGAGTTAAATAACACGAGGCAGACTTCTGATGATGATTTCACGCACCGTTGACTTCACAACCGCCTCCATCCGCTTGGCCCACCCTGTCTCGTCGAATAGGCTCGACACGATATGCACCTCGTGTCCGTAATCACGCTCCATTTTCTTCAATTCATTCACGAGCGCTTCGTGGTCCTCCTCTCGCAAGCGCACCCCTGTCTGTTCCGATTGTCGGTGGATGTACGTCACTGATTTCTTCTTCGTAGTCGTTTCTCCCAAGAATGAAAGCAAGGTACGCCGGATAGGCTCCCACCAATGACTTGAACCCGCAAGGTTGAACGCCGGTGAAAAGACAGGCAGGTCAGGTTGAACTGATGCTTCCGCTGCCTCGCGGTCAGCCACAACGATGCGTTCAATGACGAAGGGTAAAGGCAGCTTAAAGTAGTCTTCCCAGTCTTCTTGGTACATTACCGTCAGATGGGGGAAAGCTGCTTTCAGGAGGAAGGGATGGAAGCCTGTGTCGACGCGTCTTCTGCGGATTAGATCAAAATGGGGAAGAGGGTTGGGGTCAGTGAAGACGCGAACTTGAGGGAAGAATAAGCGATGGGGTGGGGGAAGTTTGGTCTGACCAGTTGGGCTGATATCAGGATCGAGGGAACTGTATGTACGCCAAAGAGCAAGCAAAGTGGAGTTGTCTTGAGATATCATTTGAATGGATGAGACGTCGTGACATGGGATGTAGAGCACGTACCAGGGGTGGTATCTGCAGACATCCAGGTTACACCATGCAATCTGCGCAAATTATTACAGGCGAATTTGAAATCCGTTTTAAAGGGCTTACATGGCGCCATAAGATCCAAGCTGTTCCCGTGCGGCCTTGGTAGATATGAACTTCCATTCGTTCAAACCAAGTCCAGTTGCTCTAACAATTGAGGTCGAGGATGGAAACGCGTCAAGGTCATCCGTGACGATATGCACGATGCCGTCGAACATGATAACGTTATCCAAAATACTGTATCCTGATGATAGCACTCAACATGAGCAATGTCAGAGAGACGAAGATTGTACATACCAGGAACATGCCTAACAAGTCTAGACTTCGGAATGTCCTCTTCCCACCTCAGGAATCCATCATTGACCGACAAGTCGCCCAAAGTTCCACCTCTGATATCTCCAACTTCTTTTCTGCTAATCCAGGACGCACCGTACTTCCCAATACCAGCTTGCTGACTCCTCTCAGCTTCATTCCCCGACACCTGGTCGTCCTCCCATTCCCATGAGCCATATATCACATTCTCCAATGAATCTCGCCACCCAGGAGGCCTCCTTCCATCACGGGAAAAGAGATTTGAGCTTCCAATGCCCAGTGACTTCAATACAGTGCCATGTGTCGTCGCGGGATCAAACCCAAGTAGTCGTAAAGAGTTGTCGAAATGGTAAGCCAGGAAAAAAGCAAAGAAAGCAAAGACAAGAAGTTGTTTTTCTCGTCTTTCAGGCGGGGCTAGCCATCTCATTGCAACGACAAGAGAAAGACAGACTAGACAGCCCGCTTGTTACACGTCGAGAGAGAGCAATGATTGCCAAGCCAAGCACGGTGACTGAACGACTCCGATCAAAATTGATCCGAGGACTTTTTTGGGGGCCATTGGCTTTCAGAAATAACGTTGCACAAATAGAGCCTAGGCCGGCCCGCTCCAACTTGCTCTTCAACTGACAGCTTCTCTCTCCATTGTTCAAGATATTTTGTAGTGATACCAGGTATATGGCTGCGGACGATGTACATGGAATGATTCTTGACGGCCTAAAAATCCTGTCTCCGAATAACTAGCGGCCACTACTTTGGCTGCTGGATATAATACTCCGATGACGGTCTACAATTGTTTTGAAGATTTAGCAATCTCTTCTGAAAGCGACCTCGGCCTCAAAATCATCGTCTGGAATTAGAGCCCGCCGTCTTAACCCAGGATGGATAGTTCTCGTAACGCATCAAACTTCTCGAACTCAATTGGCAATGTTGGAACTCCTTTTGAGTCCGACGTTGAAAGTTTCACTGATATTGAACCGTATATGTATAAGTCGGTCAATCTTCCCTTCCTTTCCTTCAAACCATTTCAAGCTCTTCGTGTTCTCCGTCCCAAAACGACGAACCTCATCGATGGCTACCATTGCGGTAGTTTCCCTTCCTAGTCCTGGACAAAACGAAAAGAGTATTGAACTTGGAGGTCCTCAAGAGGCCGGTGCACTTGTACCTAGGGAAACCATAGCACCCAAGCCAGAACTTGACAAAGGTCTCGACGACATAGAGTGGGAGAACGACCCTGCCAACGCACGAAACTGGTCGCCTGCAAGAAAGTGGACCTCTGTATCAATTGTAAGCGCGTTTTGTACTTGCGATGCTTGTAGGTAAATTATGGTACAGGTATCGATGTACGTTTTCATCTCACCGCTGGCAAGCTCGATGATGGCGCCTGGTTTGCCTGAAATCGCTCACAAGTATCACATCACGGACTCCACGGTCCTTGCGATGACTTTGAGTATTTTTTTGTTAGCATTTGCTTTCGGTGTGAGTAATAATTCTCCTCAAAACATGTTGACAAACCTCACAACTCAATACCAGCCTTTGATACTTGCCCCTTTGTCGGAAATGTATGGCCGAACCTATGTAACAAATGTCAATGTGCCATCACACATTCCTGTCACTCACAGCTTCTGCTCGCGCTAGCTGTACAACATTTGTAATGTCTTCTCAATCGGCTTCAACTTGGGCTGCGCGTATGCTCCGACCGCCGGTTCCCTCATAGGATTCCGTTTTCTAGGTGATTTACTCCTCCGCATTGCCACATCTGCCATTCATTTTCACATCGTCATAGCGGGACTGACAGGAAGTGCGCCTATCGCATGTGGTGCGGGCTCAGTCAGCGATCTCTTCTCAGAACACGAGAGAGCGTCTGCCATGGCTCTATTTTCTCTCGGGCCATTGCTTGGTTAGTATAAATTTCTCTGTTTCATGGCGCCTGGCAGATCTGATAAAATTATGCTCCACTCAGGTCCTGCTCTCGGTCCTATCGCGGGTGGTTTCATCGCCCAGACAGTTGGCATCAAGTGGGTATTTATCGTGATCGCAGGTATGTAGGCTTCAAGCACTTCGTATCTCTGTCGTAGCGCCGTCCTAATCGCTGCCCATGAAGCTGTAAGCGGCATTGCTTCACTGTTTGGGATACCTCTACTCCGGGAGACGTACGCGCCTGTCCTCCGCTATCGCAACGCGGTCGCGTCTGGGGATGCACAAAGAATCGCTAAAACACATGCTGCGCTTGTACGAGGGACAAAAGGGAGGCTGGCGTTTATGTGGATGAGCTTCTCGCGCCCCATTATGATTTTCTTCACGAGTCTTACATGCTTCATCCTGAGCCTTTACCTCGCGTTGTAAGTATTTCAGTAACTTTCAACTTCATGGTAGCTAAATACTCTTTTCTAATAGTATGGCTGGTAAGTTATAGAACGCATTTGGGAATGGCTAATCCCGACTATTGGCTGCTTAAGGAATATACTACCTGATGTTCGTCACCTTCTCCTGTGAGTTCTTCCGAGATAGCTTCAGGTACGACCTCACCTCACCACCAATAATAGCATTCTTTGCTACCACGTATGGCTTTGGATCCGGTATTGGTGGGCTCACATACTTAGGCCTTGGAATCGGGTTCCTGGTTGCTACAATTGCTGGAGCTAAGTTCGCTGACAAAATATACAAACACGTACGTAAATTTAGCTTTGCTCTGTCTATTCTCGTCATCGCTATATTCTTTTGCGCAGTTATCAACAAAGCGGGGTGGCCAGGGGACACCAGAAATGCGTATGCCGGCGCTTTTCTTCGGGTCTTTCTTTGTTCCGATAGGGCTCTTGTGCGCCACTCTTGCCTTCGTTCCAGATGCCCACTGATAAAAAATGATCCCCACAGCTGGTACGGCTGGTCTGCTCAAGCCAAACTGCATTGGATCATGCCTATTTTGGGATCTGGTATTTTCGGGTTTGGTATTTACGTCCAAATTTGTATCATCGATTAGTCCTGACTTAAACCATAGGGGTTATGACAACGACGTAAGTCTCCGCTGTTTTGCGCTGTATGGAAAAAGTAACTTAAGATATATCAACCAGACTACCTATTCTACTATATCTAGTCGATGCCTTCGAGTATGCAGCGAGCGCGACAGCTGCCGCTTATGTAGGCCCACTCGACCATAACTTACGCCCTCTTAACATTGTCTCCCAGGTTCTTAGATCTCTGCTTGGATTTGTCTTCCCACTATTTGGACAACAAATGTACAACCGCCTTGGACTGGGAGGCGGAAACTCGGTGAATGGCATCTTATCCACACCTTCCCGTTGCTAAATCGATACATCACAAGCTCCTTGCGGGACTCGCCATCATATTGGGTATCCCTTTCCCTGTATGGATCTATTATCGAGGCGAGGCTATTAGACAAAGGGGGAACCAAAAGCTTTGAAAGTTGCCTTGTTCTTGAGATTCCTGGAAGCTTATTCTACCCCTATTCTACCCCTGTCAAATAGAATTCAAGTCAATGGCATTTTTTTTCAGAAGCAAGGTTATTCTTTCTCTCTGAAAACGTCTACCTTTAACGACTATCCATACGTGTGATTTGCGTCGTCTGAATCTGGTCGCGCGATGTTTAGCATTGATGTGCAACGACGTGTCCTTGTTTGTGTATGTGATTACAGGACGTGGCCTCGCCTGAATTCTTATTGCTGTAATCTTTTGTCGACTATCTCACTATGGCGTCTCCTGCCGCGCAATTGCCCCCTGGTTGGGCTGCTGAATGGTATATAAATCTCTGTTTTTCGTATCGAATATAGGCTCAAATTGCTTTTAGGGACGCAACTCACCAACGCTACTTGTTCATCGGTATATTGTAGTCCAATACTGGTGAAGGAATTGAGCTAACTTGTAATAGAAACTGCTTCGGGCCATACGCAATGGGAGGTTCCTCAGGCAGGTCCAGAAGGCCAAGATCAGCAAGCCCTGGCATCTCCAGCTCCTGTTCAACATCACGGAAAACGACGCCAGTACGCGGCGGGCCAGACCCAGGCATACTACAGCACTGACGGTGCTACTGATCCTTCCTATTTGGGTGGTACTGCACAGCAGCAACCCGCTGTAGGCGGTCAACTTTTCACTCCAGGTCTAGTGGCCGAACAGCAGTTCGCTAGCCAGCAGAGCCAGGCGCCTGGCCCCGGGCAACCCGCGTACTACCAACCGGGCCAAGAACCCGAGTACATCAACGGGCCAGCCTACGGTCAGCCAACCCAGCCAGCATATGGCGCGGGACCTGTTGATCAGCTCGCGGGGCAGTTTGGTCAAATGGGCGTGGGCCAGCAGCAACAGTTCCAGTTATACACCACAAACTTGCTCACATCGCCTCCGGAACCGCGTGAACTATACCGCCCGCCCCCCGCGATCCGTCTTCCCCCCAATTCGTGTATATCGCCGTCCCCGCTCGCCAACCCTGACCCCTCCTACCAGCGGTCAACATTAAATGCTATTCCTACCACGTCATCTCTCCTCGGCAAGGCAAAAGTTCCATTGGCGCTCGTTATCACCCCCTACCGCTCTCTTAAAGAAGGCGATGAAGCCGTTCCTCTGGTCACGGACACCGTTATTGCCCGTTGTCGGCGATGCAGGGCGTACATCAACCCATATGTGCAATTTATCGATGGTGGCAATCGGTAAGTACAATTTGAGATTTTCGTATCTTTCAACCTTCAATGCTTTTACAGCTGGCGATGCTGCATCTGTAACATGGCCAATGAAGTGCCTCAACTATTTGACTGGGACCAAGTCCGCAACGCGCCTGGAGACCGGTGGGCTCGTGCTGAGCTCAACCACTCTGTTGTCGAATTTGTTGCTCCTACAGAGTACATGGTCCGACCCCCTCAGCCTGCTGTATATGTTTTCTTGATCGATGTTAGCCATGCGGCCGTTCAATCCGGTAAGATTAGCTCCTGCCTTATTTTCCGAAATCATATTCAAGAAACTATCTAGGCATGGTCGCTACTGCTACTCGTGCCCTTCTTGAGAACTTGGATCGCATCCCCGATGAGGACGAGAGAACAAAAGTTGCCATCATCTGCTATGACATCTCTTTGTATTTCTTCTCGTTGCCAGTAGGTCCTTCCCATTGCAATTTGTAACAATCTTTGACATGTCATTAGCCCGGAAGCAGCGATCCCGCCATGCTTGTTGTGTCTGACATCGACGATGTATTCCTTCCGAAACCCACCGATCTTTTGGTCAACCTTGCGGAAGCTCGGGGGACTTTGGAAACGCTTCTCGGTAGGATCAATGACATGTTCCAGGAGAACAGCATTGTAGGTAGCGCCATGGGACCCGCTCTTCAGGCGGGTTTCAAATTGATGGTATATATTTTTTTACTTCTGGTAATCATACCCAACTCTAACAAAATATCTAGTCTCCCATTGGTGGTAAAATTCTTGTACTTTCTTCATCCTTGCCTAGTGTAGGCGCGGGTGCCTTGAAGAGCAGAGAAGATCCCAAGATTCTTGGAACCGCGAAGGTACCCACTCAACGATGATCTTCCCAGCAGGCAGCGCAAGAAATGACCAATGATCACTTTTAGGAATCAGGACTTCTCCAAGCAGCGTCGCCATTCTACAAGACCTTTGCTATCGAATGTTCAAGAGCTCACGTGTCGGTCGATATGTTCCTGTTCAGCGCTGGATACACCGATGTTGCAAGTCTCGGTATGATATCATCTCTCTTATTTTCCCCAATTTCTCATGTAATTTCGCAGCGTGCTTGCCCCATTACACTTCTGGTCAGACATACTACTACCCCGCATTCAACGCTGGGCGTTCGGAAGATGCGCTCAAGTTCGCACACGAATTCGGAGAGGTGTTGGCGATGCCGATCATGTTGGAGGCTGTGATACGTGTGCGTGCATCTCGCGGTACGTTTTCTCTACTTTTGTACATCTTGCTTCTCATATTTCTATGCAGGACTTCGTATGGCCTCGTTCCACGGAAACTTCTTTGTACGTTCGACGGACTTGCTTGCCATGCCTGCCGTGCCCCAAGACCAGTCGTATGCTATGGAGGTACAGATTGAAGAGACAATCACCTCGCCATTTGTTGTCTTCCAAACTGCAGTTCTCCACACTACATGTTATGGTGCGTCCAGCTTTAGTCTCGTCTCTACGCTCCACTTAATGGCCCTAATCCTCACACAGGCGAACGCCGCATTCGGGTTATCACACTGGCTCTGCCTACTACTTCCAACATCTCCGAAGTCTTTGCCTCCGCGGATCAAGTAGCCATCGGCACACTCCTCGCAAACAAGGCCGTTGAACGGGCCTTGACACACAAGCTAGAGGACAGCAGAGACTACATTTTCCAGAGACTTGTCGACATTCTTGTAGCGTACAAGACCAACATGACCTCTGGCGGTGCGGGTGCCAGTGCACAACTCGCCATTTCGGACAACCTCAAGATGCTCCCTGTTCTTGTCCTTGGCTTGTTGAAGAACGTCAGCATCTCAATATACTTACATAGACTTTGTGCTCACCTATCTTTTCCGCTTCTAGGTCGGCATCAGACAGAGTGCTCAGATACCTCCCGATATCAGAGCCTACTCCCAGTGCCTCTTGACATCACTGCCTTCGCAGCTGCTCATTCCTTACATCTATCCCACTTTCTATTCCTTGCACGGTATGCCAGCTGAGGTAGGAGCATTCAATGTGAAACATTACTCTTTGTTGACTTAGTTTCTAGGCTGGAACCGTTGGTGAAAATGGTGTCATCCTGCCACCTGCCCTCCCTCTCACATCCGAAAGACTCGAACGACACGGTCTCTTCCTCATTGAGGACGGCCAGACGATGTTCCTTTACGTTGGCAGGGACGCAATCCCCCAACTCATCTTGGATGTCTTCGATCTTCCCAACTACGAAGCCCTCCGTGGTGGCAAGGTACGGCGTCCTCTTGCCTTCTATCTTCCACAGGCTTATTGTTCTTATTTGCGATAGACTACCCTCAAAGTCCTTGATAACCCCTTCTCGCAACGTGTCAATGCGGTCATTCAGAAGACACGCGAGATGCGTCGTGGCGTGTATTATCCCCACCTTTACGTGGTCAAGGACGACGGCGAGCCGCCTCTGCGCCTCTGGGCCCTCTCCGCTCTTATCCAGGACAGAGCGGACGTGTTGCCAAGTTACCAGCAGTTTATTTCATCCCTAAAGGACAAAGTGAACGGCATCGGCGGTGGCTATTAAACTGTGGCTTCTTCCTTCCGTCATTCCATCTCATCAAAAAGCGTAGGGCTAAGGGTGCTGTAGATTGCTGGTTGGCGAAAGATTTAAGCTCGAATTACATACCATACTTTTTCTCTGTTACTCATTTCTCGTTTTGTAACGTCTTCAAATGCAACTGCACGATTCGGGTTACATTTTGAGTATGAGACTATCATTAGACTAGGGTTGAAGCAACATATCCTCAAGGTAACGAGGCGGCCTAGTGAGAGGGGTGCTTATCTGTGCTTATCCAAGTCCAATAAGATCCTGATCCAGATATGCAATCGATCCAGAAAATGAAATCCGGCCATAAGAACTACGTACTGCTACACAACGGTCTAATAACACTAACTATGAAAGGTCATACGATAATACATACTTTAACGGATAAGTTAATTGCATGTGTTCAGGCCAATTGCATAATCCTAGAAACCAACTACTTGCTACAACGATTCTTGAAACGACTGGCCCATCTAACCTTGATTTTTAACAATCGAACATAAAGCGACAACCATACCAATTAGGGTCAGTCTTCCCCAGGATCATCGTCCCCGTCGTCTTCCCCAATCGGCATCATTCCGCCGCTTCCTGAGGCACCCATGCCCAAGCCTAGCACACCACCTCCAAGAGCCTCCACCGCATCCAGGTCCCTTTCTAGGTCCGCATCTTCGTCACCTTCTGCAAGCGGCACGCCAAGGTTCAACCGCCTCACATGAGCCCTGAGCCTGTCGATCTCCTCGTCCCGTCTATCCACCCGTGCCTTCAGCACCCTGATATACTCGTTACCGCACATCAGCAGTTGAAGCTTACTAACACCCTTGTTCGGGCCCTCGCCGCCCGCTTTAGGCGGGCCACGAGGTGGGAGTGCGCCGGGGAGGATCTCCTCGGCGGGGAACTTATCATCTGTTGGAAGCGGGATCGGAGGAAGCAGCACGCGTAGGTCGTCGAACGTCGTCTTGAGTGAATCGCGCCGCTTTTGCTCAGCAGCTTTGTGGGAGGTTTTCCGTACCTGCACCACAGGCGTAGCGTGAAGAGCAGGTGACGAGAGCGGCATGGAATGAGGGCCGGAGCCAGCTGCAGGATTGAAGTCACACTGGTGTGATCAAAGAAGAGAAAAAGACACATACCAGGGAGGATGGCTTTAAGGCTGGGGCTCACGAGCGATCCAGCAGCCGTTTTGCGGGTGGTTCTGGGTACAGTAACTTTTGGTTTCGTAGCAGCCGCAGCCGCCTTACCCTTCGCATCGGGCTTAAGTGGTATGATTTGCCTCGCGGGAGGAGGCATAGGATTGTTGATCCCTAAGCGCCCAAGTTTCATGATACTCGCTGGAGTAACGGGTGTCAAATTGGGGTTGACCTGTGGGGAAGCTGGGACCTCCGAGTTTCCACTCGAGGACGACGAAGAGCCAGGAATGGGCGGGGCGGGGGGCGGCATTGACAAGTCGACAGGAGAGGGTGAGTCTCCAGGGACATCGCCCGCAGTACTTCCTTTGCGTGATCGTGTGGACCTTATCAGTGGAGTCGAATTAGTAGACTTGGACCCTCGTAAATACTTCTTGGTGCCGTTAGCTGCTGTCATGCTTGGGTTAGTGGGCCGAATGGCAGGGGATTGCCTTTTGCGGGAGGGCATGCTGTTGCCCTCATCGCCACTCGACGAGGCGCTGCGCTTATTGGATGTAGGATAGTGATTCATATTGGAATGATGGTGCTGTTGCGCCCCGAGCCACGGGCTTGTGAGGGGTGATATATCAAAGTCAAGATCGGCAGGGGAGGGAAGACTATTTCTGAAGGCAATGTGCTCGGGTGCAGAAGTCGATCCTCGGGGAGCACCATAATTGGTATTTATAGGGTGGGTATGATTGTTGATCGGGGCCATGTGAAGGTCAGGACGGTATGGTTCTTGAGGTGGAGGCTGTGAGTCCATATAACTATTGCTCAGCACAATGGGAGAAACGAAGTCCATAGAAGGTTGTTGGGCATGAATTTCAGCAGAAGGGCCTTCCGATGTGTCAATACATTGACATATTTGAAAAGGCGGCATATCGTACCTGGAGTAGGAAGTCCGTTGAACTGATTCCCAAGTTCTCGTCGCGGCTCAGTCGAAGGAGAGTTCTGCATGATACCCGCAGTCTGGCTGCTTATAAGAGCAATCTGTGGAGAGCATGATTAGCTATATGTCGCGACGTCGTCGGATGGAACAAGGAGAAGACAGAAAGACATGGCAGATGAGACAAGAACTTGAAAGGCCACAAGAATCCATGGAAGTCATTTCGCCAGCCGAGAAGGAACACGCGATAAAGCGCATGCCATACTTCGCACGCGAATTAATGAAGTAAGGCGAAGCCACTTTTTCCTTGGACTCCTGAATGAAGCAAGGACACACATGGTCCATCACTAGAGGTGGCTTTCCCGACGTCTGATGGACCGTTCTGTCTTCCTTCTCCGCTTGATTCCCTCACACGCGTGGAATTCTTGACAGAAAAAAGAGACCATATGATGTAAATACTCACCTGCTGCTGAAATATCTGGTTTTGCAGTTGTTGAAGCTGCTGAAGCTGGGTAAGCTTGAACTGCTGCTCAAGCATCGATTGCGCGTTGTACTGGGGCGACGAGGGTGAATTAGGCTGTGGTTCGATTCCCTGCATTGACATGAGATTGTTTAGGTTGTTGAGCATGTCTATGCTGAGTTGCGGGCTCATTGTCGGCGGCATCGATTGTTGCGGCTGCATCGGGTGCTGGTTGAAGGGCATTGAGTACATGGGCTGCTGACCGTCGGGAGGAAACATTGTTGAGAGAAAGTCCTTCTCCTGCTGCTCGCGGGCGTCCATGGTGGTGAGGACGATGGCTGTTGAAGAAGAAGAATGCGGGTCCGTCTGTCTCCAAGTAGATCTACTTTCAGGTCCATTTTCAGGTTCAATCAATTATCAGAAAAATCACGCGATCGGTCCGACTCCGCCTCCCTCCGCCTATACCTTGAGAATCGGCCAGCCGTTCTTTGCCCGTCGACGTCGACTTTTAGCGACGATCTGGGCTCTGCCGTAAATATCACGCTAAAATATGAATTAAAATGCTGCGCCTAGGAGGCCACCGTACTATGAATCTAATAATTTTTAGCTGATCTCTTCACCCGATAATAGCCGATACGCCGACAAATACTGTGCAACACACTATCATTCGACTGCCCCACAACAGTACCTCAAGACAAACGGGGCCGGAGGCTTGATCACACGACTCGTACTTGCATGGGTTTTTTGACGTCTTCGATGTGTTTCAGTGCTTTGGACCCTGTCCAACTTATTCCTTTGTGTGGCCCATGTACAATCTGGGTCAATTCGCAAAACTCTTGCAGATCTCCTCCACTGCCTAAATTCTTCTTAGAATCCATTGAAATCTGGGGAATTCTATCTTATCTTGGGGTATTTATGAGCTTCAGGGGCGGCCATAAAACATAGCTGACCCTGAGCTGAGAATTGATGGACGCTCTCAAGGTCCGTCTTAAATAACGTGTCTGCTCGAGGGCTTGTCAGTCTACTATAAACGGCGCGACAACGACACTAATTCCAGACTGCGACCATACCGCCGCAACCATGACTTAACACGACACTATCAGTATCAGCCGATGTCAAGGGTAGTAATGATCTCTGACGACCCCACATCGTACCCTCCCATAACATGGATGAACAATAGAGTCCGAGAAATATTGACAACAATTGAAACCCTCCTTACTTTTGATTTTGATTTCCTGGTCAGGGAGTGCCTCGATGCTGCCTGAAATCCGGTCCTATATTCCGAACCCATGCGAGTCGAAAGAAAACGCAAAAAGGAGACTGGCGCCTGGTCTTTACGTTAAGTCTGAACGCTTCTAAGTACTGTAGGGCGGTGGTGGCGCCGTCCCCGATCCTATTTGTCTAATCAGCTGAGGCGCCACACTATCAAGCGTATGCTGCCCTTGCAGCCTGCTCGCTTCGTTATTTCGGTTCAATTCCCCCCCATCCACCCTATCACCTCGCTGTCCCTCCGGGTTCTTTGACCCTCCCTCTAATGAAATAGTATGAACTGTCTTATTGATGAGCCGCTGTCCATCCGACTGCACACGTTTCTCCCTTTCGCGCCTCAAGTTTTCCAACTCCGCCCGGCGCCTCTCGGTATGCCCGTCTGGTCGACTCATTGCCGGGGGCGGCCGAATCATCTCGCTATATACCTGCACACCATGAAGGGCATGATGCCATTGAGGACGGTCGGTATGTTGATAGATCACCGTTTTAGGATGGATGTGGGTGTCATTGTCTGATGCTGATGCAAACGTCGAACCTATTGGTATACGGATTGTGCGGAATAGCGTAAGTGAGTTGACGAGACAAGGTTAACTTCCGAAGCTTGATGCGACTTACGTTGTTCTAGATCGTTTGTTTTCATCTTGTATCTCCTTCCGCAATTGCGGACGAGGACGATGACTATGAAAAGGCTGATTCCGCATGAGAGAAGTATGATGAAAGTTATGTTTAGCATTCTTGAGGTTGGGCCGTCTATAATTATCTGAATAGAAGCGGACCGCTTATAAACACATTTTCAACAATGGGCGCACAGCGATGGGTGTACGTATTTGGGTAGCTACGTCTAACGTTCAAATTTCAACTCTACATGTTGAGCATAGCCAAGGGATACACTGGGGTGCATTGTGTTCTGACGGCTGCCATCGATACCTGTGTCTCTTCCTTCAGAAAAGAAGGCACAGCCCAGCCTTGTGATAGTAAGTAAGACGGCCGCACACAGAGCGCTCACAGCATGGAAGCATGGCAATGCCATTCCGACCTGTCAAGAGTGTTGACGGGGACACATGCGGCTTTGATATAAACCCATCAGACGCGTATACTCACAGTAGTGGGATTCAGTTATTCGGAAGTCTTGGCCATGAAGGGACCTGAGAAAGTGTGGAGAACAAGCCTTGGGAATAGTGACCTCATCGGGAAACGTACCGTGTAATGATTTGCGTAAGTGGACGAGGAACTGATTAGATTGGCATATATGATTCGATCAACCCCCGTTGGCAGGTTGCTCTCTTTGGTGACTTTGGTGTGACTCGGCGACTAATCGATAATCTGCGATAAATTCGGACCGAAATTCCTTGTACGCCCATCAAGTGGTGCCACAAAAGTTGGTCACAGAACCAGAAACGTCAACACTCAGGGTACATCCTTATTTTTGTTGTGTTCTGAGGCGTTGCACCGCGCTGTGCTAAACTACCGAATTTTCTCATTTGCGGTCCTCCATATATAGGTCACTGCGGGCGCGGAGCTTCTTGTTTCTCTGCTCACCAGAATGCCCAATGTGCCGTCTATACTGTCTCATTCCCGAACCCCTCATCTGAGGCTGTTTGCAATCAAAAACGGCGGCACTGGTTGACTTAGAAAATAATGTTTTGAGGGGTGACAATTCCGTTGAATGCGGAGAATATGCATGTATGCTTCCCAAACACTGTCGACAATCACTAAACAGCGCAGCGGGGAACCAAAGGTGAATAAATTCGGAGAAACTTTCATTATGTTGTGGTCGATGATGAATGCCGGCGTCAAAACGCGCTTCGCCCAACCGGACCAGAATATTAGCGCCTCTGCGTTACGAGATTGCCAGTCGGTCTGAGCTAAGCTCTTTATCATCGGTGCCATGTAGAATTTTCAAGGCTTGTTAAGATTTACATAATTGACAATAAAAATTCGAAGAGGCCGTTATAAAGAGCTTACAATCAGTTCGAGTGAACTGGAGATTGATTAACTATACAGCTAATTGCTCCTTAGCCCGTCAAACAAGCATTCTTCCCACAAAAAAAAAAAAAAAGCAAGTACAGAGGATGAGGGTAGAATCAGTAATTATCTGCCATAGTACAATAGTGCATGACCCAGATGCCAAACTCAAGAGCATGTGGCGCAACTACACTTGAAGTTGTCAGCCAAAAGGCTAACACTATATGTACGTAGTAAGAATGAATCCCATTGATACATTTCCTGAGAACAATGCGCCTTGATGTGACGCGCTTTGAATGTCTCTGCAAAAATAAAAGATGAGGATCCCTCGATGACGCAGGCTGGCAGTGCAGCAGCAAGGTCATGAACGCTATGAAACAAGTATACCATGGAGAGAAAGGTAAAATAATCAGTATAGAACCGAGGCTGTGCTTCCATCACAGTGGTTAAACTATTAATTCGATTTCATATCTAATCTATTAGTAGCACTGATCGGCAAGATGTGCCGAACCCTCCTGGCCGTTAAGTTTTCACCAGTTTTCAGCGCTCAGCAACTACCCAAAAGGAGCAACTACCCAAAAGCACAACCAAGTACCCGCACTATTAATGTAGGTTACATGTCAGGTAAGTCTTAAAAAGCTAATACATCGATGAAATTTATCCTCTCTTATCATGCAGCGCCTTGCAACGGTCGGATTATAGTTTCATCATCATCATTGGACGGTACTCCTCCTCCGACATGTCAACGATGTTGCCTTTGCCCAAACACAAATTTGAAGCTTGGTGGTAATTTCTGGATCTCCCGGGCTTATCACCACAGGCTGGTGATCTCCCATGCCTTCGTAGAGGCCGTTACACTCCCTGGTCTCGATTTTCTGAAAGCTTGGGCGGATTGTACGTACGTCTTATTCTGTATGGTGAATACGAATCAACACAGTTCAATCCGTTTTGAAGTTCGAATGATGAGGCTCAAGTTCGATCAGGGATTTTATCTTCCAAAAGTTGAGATTCCTGAATCCTTCAAACATCTGTTGTGGGACCTGGTTGATGAGGAGGGTGTGGTAACAGATTTTGATCTATGTTCTACTTCATCTTTGGGTCCAACTCCTTCCTCTCGGATGGATGTGGTGGCGGAGTTGATGAACTGCAAGGCGCGGTGTGATGAGAAGTTCGTGCGCTTGCAGAGGGATTTATTGGAGCCTTGGGTTTGGATGGTTGTGGAATTTTATTTAAATCCTGGTAGAGACTCGGGGACTTGACTTGGTGATATAGTATGTATTGTGATTGTCTCTGTTTGATACGTTCCTTTGCGCATGAGATAGATCTCCTCGTCCTTGACCTTGTGTATTGGAACAAGCCATTGCGAATCTGTACCGCGTTGCATGCGCCATCTTGACAGTGTTTGATAAACAGATATTGCATACAATACATCTGAGAACGAAATGATAACTCTGATTACTACGGTAATAACATCGTTTATTATTTCAACTGTAAACCCCAAAACTACTACAAAAAAAAGCCTAGAATTTTCTTGAATTGGCATATCAGAAGATGAGCACCAGCAAGAGAGCCCTTTGCTTGCACGCCCCGTCCCTTCCTGGCCAGTACGAATGTTACTAGGGGTACCTGGTGTACCACAGGCAATGGCATCGTACTTTCACAAGCAATGTAATGATGGGGTGTTCGCGTTGGGTGAGTGGCGCAACATCACCCGAAAAAGGACCAGGCAAAAGAAATACGATCACGCGTGTATGGAAACAAATGATAGCTACCAATGACATATCATCAGCAACTATTGAAAAGCCCGCCATTGATACATTTACTGGGTCTAACGCACCATCTATAGGACGTGCGTCGAAAATTCCACACAAAGTAAGAATGAGGATCCCTTGACGACACAAGTTGGCAGTGCAGCAGCGAGGTCATCTCTCCCTGATACAAGCAGAGCACGGAGGAAAAGGGCGGCAAAAATAAGATAACCATGGTAGAGATGTACCTCCATAATAGTGGTGAAACTATCAAGAACAGATACTACGATACTTGATCCAAGCCATCAAAGGCCAGAGTGGTGAGGAAATTGGGCACGGGGATCGAGCGTCTAGGTGATGCATGGACCAGCAATGATTAGTCTCATTCGACTCATTCTACACCAGTCTACGTCAGAACGGCACCGAGATATGAATGCCAGGCCAGACAAGCCCAGTGAAGAGTTTTAAACTTTGTAATAAAAAAAGTACAGGATGAATGCCAATGAGAATTGCTGATATGTTCTATAATACAATGCATACGTGACAACGAAAGCAAACCATAGGGATACATCATTAAAAGCCCTCCAAAGCAAAAAAAAATTATCTAGTTTGCACCTGATCATCTGAGATTTTTATCGCCTTACTCTCTTCACGTCTCCACCCTCGCCTACGTCCAATTTACCTAACACCTCCCGCTTGACCTGCCCCTGTCCCTGCCCCGGACCTCCAGCCAGCGCTGGCCTCGCGGTCGTCGAGGAAGTCCTATATTATATATTCAGTCTACGCAAGGTTCAGAGAAAGCGAAGACAAACATGGACTCAAGTGGCCTCTTGGTCCCTATTCCTGAACCCGACTTTTGCCCCGACAACACTCGAGGATCCTACAAAGCAACGAGAGTAGTTCTCAGTACACAGCACAAAAATGAATCAATGTACTCACGACCCCAGGTGGAAAATGGAAACTACCCATGGACGGTGTCGGTGGCCGGTTCTGATTTTGGTGACTTCTCTGCCGTGGGATCCGATTCGCCTGAGTTTCGTTCGCTGACTTCAGTGCTGCCTGGATATGGAACGAGCGCCGTTCCTGCTGGCGGTTTGTTGATTGATTCTTTGCTGGACGCGGCTGTTGCGGTGAGGGTTTAGAACCAGAACCGAAGGGGTTAGAGGGCCGTTGTGGGTGTTGTTGTTGTTGCTGCTGATTATGGGGCAACAACCTAGACAGCATGCCCGCCGAAGATGTTGCCTCCGGCGCTTGTTTTCGAGGTAGCGATGATTGGGCCTGAGCCTCCTCGTCCTCGAAAATTCCACTCAAATTCACATCACTACCATCTTCGAACAAAGGCCGTCCCAAATCCGTTTCAGGGAGCAGAGGCTGTTCCATGTCGCCCTCGCCAAGATCGACAAGGGCTAAAAAAGCGTCGTCGTCGGAGCCAAAGTGATACGACTCATCTGCGTCCTCCGACCCCGAGTGTAGGTGGGGTTCAGGCCGAGAAGCGTTTGACGCATTTACATTTTCTGCGGCCTGTACAACTGTCACATGTCGAGCTGGCTCAGAAGCTTGGCAGGGATTGTCATTTCTACTGAATGTCGAGTGTCCCGGTACTGTGGTCGACAACGACTGATTACTTGAGGATCTTTGAGCTGACGAGGACGACGTTGCCTGGGCGCTAGCCGGACTCCTAGAGTGAGATGGACCCGCAACAGCGTTGATTTCTGAGCGGATGTGGGATGGAATAGATGACATGACTTTGGTTGGCTGTTGGGGTGGTCCATCAGGCGATTGTGAAGGAGTGGTGTTGTTAGGAAGGTTTGTGGATATGTGAGCCAACCTAGAGGTCGCAGACGTGGATGTTGTTGCAATGTTAGGCTTGACATCTTCGGAGTTATTGGTAAGATTCATGGATATGTTGCTTATTCGGGATGAGCTCATCGAATCTGACGACGTCGAGACAATATTAGGCTTCATTTCTTCAAATTCTGGACGGCGATGGAGTTTGCTCTTATCGAACTTTGGCTACCATTAATCAGCACTGCTTGAACGATTCTGAGAGACTATATTCGGACGTACTTGCGGTACCTTTATTTTCACCACTTCTTGTGTGTATGCCTTGTCGTACAGACAGTTTCCTAGCAAATTCCCAAAATTTCGCAAAGCACGCTTCAGGCCATCTGTCACTGCCTCCTTCTTACACTTTACAGATGTTTAGTTCAGGACAAGCGGCTAGATCAATTTACTCACCTTGTCGATAGCAGCACCTTTACTTTTTGAGTTTTCCAACAAGCCGTAGCCAATATCCTCATGAAATACTCCATCCCGCAAAGTGACACGAATTATGGCAGTTGCACCAACCGAGTATCTCTTGGACTCTTCGTTGTAGTCAATAAAGTCTGTAGTGAGGCTGACCACATTCGAGCTCCAGCCGTTGAATCCGAATACCTCGTTCGCCAGATTGATGATCTTCCAGCCCTCGGCGTAGGTGAGTTTAGGTCCACCTCCTGGCCCAGGACGTTGAGATATATATTCCGGCCCAAGCTTTTGGTTGAGTTTTGTTTGTAACGCAGCTATCTTCAAAGTTGTGGCCTCTGAGAGCTCTGGGTTGAATAATGAGGGCTGAGTAGAACCAAACGCGAACGAATAGTCGCCCATTGACTGATTTCCTACAGCAGGAGTCCCATGCATCTGTGGATTGAATGACATTGCACCGCTTCTTATGATGCTGTCAGAACCGAAAGGAGTCATAGGCCGAACTTGTTGTGCATGGAACGAGTTGATGAGATGGCCGCTGAACGTTCCAGCCATAAACCAAAAGCTGCCTAGAGAGGCTGTCAGCCGGATATTGGGCTCAAAAAATATGGCCAGGAGCCGTTCTATAGGCTCTGAGTGGTGGTTGAACTGGAAAGTTGATCGTAGACAATAATTTGTGGGCCAAAATGCGAATAACGAGGGTCACGTGATCGTACACAGACGTCCTCAAAAATTCATCGATTCATCCTTGGAACTTCAACCAACTTTGAACCCAGGCTGAACCTGCTCAGCTCACAGTTTCGGACTAAAAACTTGTTGAAAACTATTCTACATCTCCGATGCCTATAAAACCTACTACAGGAATGCATGTGAGTGGCATGAGCATCAATGACACGCGCATTCCTATAGTGAGCGAAGAACTGACAGTTAATCTTGGACTAGAAGGCTCTCTAGGCTCTGAAAAGTTTAACGTCTGGGCTCATCGAAAAGAAGACCATAAGTGATTATTCAAAACAGCGATCACAACGGTGCATCAATGACATACCATCTTCGTTGAAAGGCCGTGTTAAAACACCTATCTAGCGACGACAATGAACGGATTCGCCAGAAAACCTGAAGAGGAGACACAGGGCCGTATAATTATTAGGTACTATCATCATCCAGATGATTTGGTGCATATCCAGCGGGTCTTTGTCGATGCAACGATGAGCGGTAGTCCGTGTTTTATCCTTGTAATTTTTCTTGAAATCTGACGACGCATTGTTTACAGAAGGTTCTCCTGTACAGAAAGGAATGGCCCACTTCAGTGCGGCTCGTTTACTGTATCCTGCGATGGGCTCCATCACTCTCTTACAAGTGTTATCGTCAACACCAGCTCTACGCAGGGCTCTACCAGAGTCATGGCATTCTCTACGTGTGCTACGCTGGTCCCAAATCTTGATAGGATCTGCAAGTCTGCTCGGGTCCGCTTACATGTGGTACCGCCGAAATCAGGTTGAGCGCTTCTTCAACCTGTTTCTACAAGATGGATTGGCAGAAGAGCTGGGAGACATCGTCGGTTCCTTCAAACTACACATCGGAGAAGGCGGTGTTTGTGTTCCAACAGGGCCCAGCAGTTTCTGGGTAGCTGAAAAGGATGGAGAAGTCGTTGGGTTCATCGGCCTGAGTACGTGGATGTGACTCTGCAGGCTCCACATAATTTGGGAGACTGAGGAGCATCATAGATAAAGATCTTCACCCAGATCCCACAGTCGGTGCTGCACGACGTCTGGCCGTGGCTCCCGCTCATCAAGGCAAGGGAATTGCCCAGAAGCTCATGGCCACCCTTACCTCTCATGCACTCGCTCACGGCCTTCACGCACTGGAACTTACGACGAGTAACTACAACCGAAGTGCACTGCGTCTTTATCAAAAGCTAGGATGGGAGATGACTGGCAGGATAGATTATCATGGGTTTCAGATTGCTGTCCTGCGGCAGGATCTGACGGCTGATCGTTGATCTATGAAGCTGTTTCCTCCTCTATACGGGATTGTGGAGGCCGTGTCCGACAATACTTCCAACTGATAGGCAACGTTGCTCATGGCGCTTTGTCTGATCTTCTGCTGTCATCAAAGTCCTTGTTAGCCGGTCCTCAAATGCAGTACATAGTATATATGCAGTATACGGAGCGTGATGGCATCTTTCCCATCGGCCCCGCATACGAACTTAATCCACAGATGTCGGAAGCAACATCTCAACACGGGTGAATATTTTTCAGGCTCAACCACTTTCAGCTGTACCTCTTACGCGACACGATGCCAAAAGAATGCAAGTCGGAGAAAGTCTGATGGGTCTCCCCCTCAATTTGTTTCATTACGAAACGTATGTCGCATTCCCGCCGACCCAACCACCTAAAGACGACCGTTTTTTGCACATTTGGTACGAAAAGATGAAATATCAGCGCTCTATATCAGCACTTATAAACTTATAAATCCAACCAACCACCGGCTCGCGAATGACAAAGTTATCTCAACGCTGCAAGGTCGGGTGCGTGCAGTCTTACGTGGTGTTCCTGCAATGACATCGCCAATCAACTATCAATATTTGCTTTCGGCTTTCTTTTTCTATATCCTCAACTACCAATGGTCATGCCGAGATAAAGCTTGCATGAGTCTTACTCGTTTCCAGGTACTGCGCACCGAAAACTCAGGGGCACCGGATCCTGAACAAAGATGACATGCACCACCTATAAGAACGCTGTCATCGATGCATTCCTGGTTCAACAGCCGGCGACGACACGCTCAATGGCTTCTCTCTTGAACCGCCAACAACGGCTTATGGATGCGGCTAGGTCTAGAGCATCATTTGAACCTCTCCGGTTAACGTATATCATATATGATGGGTAACTACGTTCTACTTATATTCTTTACAGTGCCCTAATTGAACATACTCCTGCCAGTGAAGAGGACTTCAACTGTCGGAATCTTGTCCGTTCACGCATCGAGGAGAGGCTGGGTGAGTCTGACCCAGTGAAGCTTCCCAAAATATACGAAGGCCTCGATCGAAAATCCCTCTACCACAATGGCCTTCGTTTTGGCCAAGCTCTCCTCGAGGAGGATATGGAGCACAAGCATGGATACTTTGATCGGGCCACTCATCATTACACTCTTGTCAACGCCTCGCCATTCGGGCTTCACCCGCTCATGTTCATACCAACTTTAAAGCTACAGGCCTCGCCCGAGCAACTTGCTTATTGGTTACCCCTCGCCGAATCTGGAAAAATCATTGGCGCTTATTGTCAAACAGAACTGGGGCATGGTACCTTCCTTCGAGGCCTAGAGACCACTGCCACCTTTGATCGCCAAACGGATGAATTTGTCGTTCATTCCCCTACTATCACATCTACCAAGTACTGGCCCGGAGGAATAGGATACTCTACGTCGCATGCCATCGTTATGGCGCGTCTACTTATTGATAGTAAAGACCATGGTGTACATCCATTTATGGTCCAACTACGCTCGCTCGATGATTTCCGGCCTATGCCCGGCATCGAACTCGGGGACATTGGTTCAACAATGGGTTTGAATAGCACCGACAATGGGTATGCCATCTTTAATCAAGTCCGCATTCCCAGAATCCACATGATGATGCGATGGGTTTGAATAGCACCGACAATGGGTATGCCATCTTTAATCAAGTCCGCATTCCCAGAATCCACATGATGATGCGCAATGCCTCTGTCTCAAAGGACGGCACATACGTGAAAGCACCCAACGACAAACTTTCCTACAGCACCATGATATACACACGTAATGCCATCATACATACCGTGGCCTTCCAGCTTGCTCAAGCTGCCACCATCGCCATTCGTTACTCTGTTGTTCGTGAACAAGGGAACCTTCACTTCAATCCTCAAATCTCAGACGAAATGTCGATAATGTCCTTTAAATCACAGCACTATCGACTTCTTGTCAATATGGCACGAGCTTTCGCAATCCTTTTCGCCTCAAAGGCGTGTGAAGTAATTTACCAGGACTTGGCGTCGCGTCAGTCTCAAGGAGATCATTCTACCCTTGCATATGGACACATCACTACCGCCTCCTTAAAAGCATGGGCGACCCAGACTGCTGCAGATGGCGCTGAGGATTCACGAAAGTGCTGCGGAGGCCATGGATACTCTGTACTTTCAGGATTGCCCGACCTCACCACCGATGTTACGTCAATGGCTACATTAGAAGGAGAGAACTACGCCATGTACCAGCAAACAGCTAGATACCTCGTCAAATGTGTTACCGCCATTTCTATCGGAAAACCCGTCGACTCCCCTATGGAGTATCTCCGACTCCATTCAAGTTCAAATCTTGAGCGTTGCGCCGCACGCGGCACCGCCTTCTTGAATCCTGATGTTCAGTTATCTATATTTCGTCATCGCGCAGTACGTCTGGCGTTCGATTGCCATGGACTTCTCGAGCATTCAATCAAACACGATGGACTATCAACCGACGTTGCCTGGAACACGCACATGATGTCCCTCATTGCTGCGGCTCGCGCTCACATCGAATACTTCGTACTCCAGTCCTTCATAGGCCATGTGGCTAGGATCGGTAACGCGCCCATTCAGAGTGTCTTGAAGCATCTATGCGACCTGTTTGCTCTATCCGCCATTGAAAGCCCGTTTTCGATTGGGGCTCTGGGATTCTTCGAAGACTCTTTTATAACAACAGCGCAGCTCAGGGATATCAGGGCTCAGGTTAATATTTCCCTATCCAAGTTGCTTCCGGAAGCCATTGGGCTGACAGATGCATGGGGTTTTTCGGACGCGAGTCTCAAATCTGCGCTTGGTCAGAAGGACGGGAATGTGTATGAAACGCTCATGTCCTGGACACGGCAGCTACCCTTCAACAACGCTTGTAGGAAGACCGAGGGGGTTGATCAAGAGGGTTTTGAGCGATATGTCCGGCCAATTTTGTCTCACGCCAAACTCTAAGAACGATCTCAGAAATTTTATCAAGAATAATCGATCATTAATGAAGCTTGAAGGTGAATGATCTCAACGTTGACTTGCAGTGTAGTCGTATATCATCTTAGCTTATCATAGAAAAATCATAGATGGTGCATGGCGCCTGGTGTACAGAAAGAGGGACGAGCCAGTGACTGATTATGTCTGTCTTGGAGGACGACTCTTAGAAGGACCCACGAAGGCCACTGGACCGCGATCAAAGGATACCTAGATAGCTCTTGAGCTTGACTCGAACGTTACTGTACACAACTCGGACACAAAATCTGGTGGTGTTTATTTAGCTTATAACACTGGCGGCTCGGACTGCACTGACCTGATCATGACCAGTAGAATTCCTGTTCAGTGCATCAATTTCAAACTATTTTGAATTGGGTATATATGATGAAACTCACCATGAATGCGATGGGCCCATCGAAAATACGAAAATACGATGGGTCAATGATTGGAGGTGCCGATATTCACTGATACGCCTTGAGGGCATCGAGATCCCTGTTTCAACCTGTTTCAACCCGCTTAGATATCCCGTTACAGACACTTCGCATGGCTATATTCTACTCGCGTTGCGGCTTGTTGAATAAATGCTGACGACTGTAGGACTGTCTCGATGGCAATTAAATCTTTGAATTTGAGCCTTTAAACTTGGGTCGGAGTAGTACATCAAACTGTAGAGCCTAGGACGCGTAATACTAACGGTGAGCATAGGAGCTAGCACACATCGATATATCTAAGGCAAGAGACGACGCGGCGCCGGAGAAGCTGACGGCTATTTCAAGCTCCGATCACATCTTAGCAGCTATCATTGCATCATTGTATGATCTAGATCTATTTATATATCTATTGCACTCCCATTTCCCGTATGCATATTACTGATTGCATAGATTTATTTACGGCCTCTCAGTACTCCCTGCTCAACTGATGACGGTCTCTGTTGTCATCGACAGGACATCGTCTACTCTGGAGCGCAGCTACCTCCTTATACTGGGGCCAAATCATGAGCCCATACGTTACCAAGTACACTCCTTCGAAGTTATTTTAAGTTTTTATATATTATCTGACTTCTCTTTTTGAAGTGGACATCTTGTCTATACTATCACCTCTGTCACACCTGTGCGTTTGCGGCGGCGGCTTACAATATACCCAGAGGCACGAAAAGGCATGCGCTTTTCATTATATCATCTCACGATTTCCGTTGGTGCCCTGATGCGCCTATGATTCACATGCATCAGGTTTTGTTTGAACTTTGTGGGCACCTGAGTAGGGGTAAGGGGCAATTGCATCAGATCCGAGACATGAGAATGATGGCAGAGTACCATATAACATACATACGCATCTTTCTCCATGAACTATCCGGTCCTGCACACCCACTTGTGCCTGCAACCTATAACGTCTCCGCCTACGAGCTTCGGCGACTGCAATCTTTTAACTTTACATTTATCTACTCCGTGATGTGGTTCTGGAATTCGAGGTTGACTGATACTGGCTATCGTACGTACGTGCTTCTAATTCAACTACCACAGGCACTGATTTGACTTAACGCAGTTCCAGTAAGATCTGAGGATGACCAACAAGTTCATCCCGAACCCCTTTCTCTGAAGAATCAGAATTTGTTGCTGGACACAGTGATCACCTCGTGGGCCCGTCAATCGTCAGTATTGCAGGCAAAGAACCGTTCATCCTATTCGCGAAATATTGAGAAGGCAACGAGACATGCGAATACTGGGACTCGGTCGGAACTCGGTGTGTTTATTATGGCGACATATTTGAAACCTATAATGACAGAATTGTATGAGCCAGCCATACCGTCTCACGATGTCCAAGATCCTCATATCCGACATTTTGAAACTGAAAAGGGGGGGACGATAATTCGGAGGGCGCAAGACATGCCCACGCACCTCGTCCCGCTTGCTGAGAACTCTGCCGCCCAAAACTTGTTACGAAGCATGAGACAAGACAGCGACCGGATAAGGCGTACCAGACTCCAACCTCATGGATCTACATACTCTCCCGACTTACGAAAGTTGAGGGATGAGGTAGAGGACCTTGAGCGAGAAAACGAGATCTACTGTTACCTCTCGTGCCATCCATACACACCCTCACCACACTCGCCTGACGTCCAACGCCTTGAAGACGAAATGGAGAGTCTGAGGCGCGAGAACCACAGATTACAATCACACTTGATATCATCCACTGCTCCTCCTCCGGAATATGCGCCACCACCCTACGCTTGACCAAACTGTCGCTCCTTACGCTGCCTTTCATACCCATCCACCAACGTTTTCTGTAGAAGTAGGGCACCATCTGTTATTTATATCACCAATTCTCTCTCTGTATGTATCCTTAATATGTATTTTTCGCTGACGACTGTGTTGTAGTGATATTTAAGGCATGTATTTGTAGTGTGTGAACCGTGAGTGTGTCTACGCTTATTCAGAATATCAGTCAATCGTAATATGGGACGTAAGTAAGGAGAAATCTGGAAGTTGTCTCGATGGCAGGCTCGAATTCAGACATCGTCTTGTACTGTGACTGGCACTGTGATAATTCCATTAGGGCGACGCAGCGTGCAAATATCTCTGCGGCGTTTTCGAGTGCATGAAGGGCTGCCTGGGGAATCATCGACTCTCTTCCCCTACCAGAAGCCAGGTACTTTTGCCACAGTATTGAGCTCAATATTGCTAAGTCGAGGCCTTGTCCGTGCACCATTTTCGACCTTTTATGAAGCTCCAAGGCCTGTCGAACGGTTTCTTCTGCTTCCTCTAACCTTGATTGTCCCAGAAATACGCAAGCTTGGATGTAAAGATCATGTCCCTGTCCCGCAATGTCCCCGATTTGTGTGTGGAGTCTCAATGCTTGCGAAGCAATCCTCGTCAGAGAGTCCTGGAAGAAACCACGTCTCAGAGCAAGCTCAGACAGCTTGTTGTGATTGTCCGCCTGTCCTTGCACATTCTCTGACTCCTCGTGAAAAGCGAGCGAAGTCTCAAAGCTCGACTCGGCCAAATCAAAAGACCGCGTACGAAGATAGAAGCAACCGATGTGGTGGTGGCAGTATCCAAGCTTCAGAGCGTCTTCCTCTGTAGTGTTTGTCATCGAAAGTCTCAACAATTCCTCTCCCCCGTAGGGATCAAACGTCTGAAGACGTATCGCTCCCACGACAGAGCCGGCGTCAGTCAGAAGATCAAGATAGTTGCGGAGGCATCTATCGAGCTCGGACGCAGATTCATCCAAAAGCGTATCGGGATCCTTCAGAATCTGCCCTTGAAAGAAATCGATTTGCAGGAGATAGTTATTATCTTCTGCGCACCCGCGCTCATCTCCCATTTGCAAGTGGAGAGCGTGTGATCTGAGGAACGATACTGATGCGGCTTCAAAGTCATACAAGGCAACTTCGATACGACCCAGTAGATGAATGTAATCAGGATGTTCCATTGGAGAACGTAGAGAAATTGCCGCCTCGATCTTTTCTTTCGCCGTCAAAAATTGCGACCGAAGGAGAAGTGTAGAGGCCAGCCCGGCCAAACTATCGGCGCGGCCGGCAACGTCGTCCTTGGCAGTGCTCAACTCATATGCTTGGAGAAAATAACGCTCCGCATCACTAGGATGTGAACATGAAAGAACGGTATGCCCAAGATTGTTCAGCGCAGCGGACTGGCCAGTCTCATCGCTGTTATCGGTAAATAATTGCAGCGCTTGGAAAAACATCGCTTTAGCTTCAGTAGGCTTCGAAGCCTGGAGCAGTAATTGCCCCAGCCCCATGAGGTCATAAGCAGCTCCGATACTGTCATGGAGGTCTTCATGAAGACGAAGAGCGTGTTCAAAGGTAGCTTGAGCTTGTTCAACGGTCTTCAAGTTACGTGACTTCAGGTAACCTAGGTTGTGGAGGTCGTACGCATGCCCCGAAGCATCTCGTGCCTGAACATGCAGCTTGATGGAGAGGTTAAACTTTTTCTCGGCCTCCTCGAAGTTTGCTTGCCTGCACAGGAACTGCCCCAGACACCCTAAACAATCTCCGCGGAGTTTGATGACATTATCGATAATTTGACTTTTTTGGTCATCCAGTGGAGCAATAGACATAGACTTTGGGACAGTCTTCCAAAATTGAATTCTGCGCGCAACGCTTTTTCTGGATTCGACAACTGGGCCGGCTGAAGAAGGCGGAAAAGTTGTAAGGAATGCAAGACGATCCGCCGCTAGAGAGATGGTGTGCGTGGAACTAGCCCCAATGAGATATGCGTGGTGGCAGAAACTTATGATCGCCTCCACGACGTCTTCTAACTGACGACCTAGCGGCATTTCGAGACAATCCAGAAGCATAGCTTCGATGTTGCCATATTCTGTGCGGAATCTTTTCTGGATAACAGAATCATCACGGCTAACGGCACCATCGACCAAGTCAAGGAAATAGTCCTGTAGAAAACGTCGGGCGTCACTCGAGGGCGGACGTCGGGCACGCATGTGCAAACGAATAGGACTAAGAATTCGGATACATCCAGAAGCGTCCTTCGTGACGAGAGCGTTCTGAATAAGCGTAGATAGTGCTTTCCTGACGTAAGTGATGTCAGGAATACCGTTCTCAAAAGCAAGAACGGCTTCGCTTGATATAATGTCCGGAAGAAGAGAAAAGAGGCTGAGCAACTTCATGGCATCCAGGTCCCGCTCAATCCTAGGGCTGGAAAGTGATATCTCTATCGACCTTTCGAGGTTGCTCAATCTATCGTCGCCGTTTTCGACCATCGCTATGTTTTCATCGGTCCATCTGCGCCACAAGGCCTCGGTAGTCTCACCATCCACAGCGGCCAGGTTTCCGAGCAGGGAAACAGCAAGAGGTACACAATCAACGGCCTTGATAAGCTGCACTGCAAACTCATCTGCCTTGTGCGAGATCGCCTCGAAGATCTCTATGGCTGCATCTAGGCCAACAGGCTGTAAGGGAGGGGGAAATTGCGACCATTGCACACCCGAAGGGCGCTGGGAGCCGCGAATGGTAACGACCAAGGTGACTGTGTCTAAGCCGGCAAGCTCTTGCAGTACATTCTCGACGGCAACGCGGGAGGTCGGCACTCCCCATGGAGTCTCTAGATTGTCAAGGACGACGAGGTGGGGGGCTTTGCCAAGGCAATCGAGAATTGCATCCAGGGGGGTCCCCACGTAGTCATTGAATGTAATGTGGAGGGCAACGACAAGATCGTCGATGATGTGATCTGCGCTACTAGCAGCTTCGCAAGTCACGAAAAACCGATTTTTTTGGAATCGCGCAGAGATCCGCTGATCATGCAGCACGCTAAGCGCGAGCGTTGTCTTCCCAATGCCCCCAGCGCCCATAATCGCAATTGGGATGGTAGAATTTTCTTGAATCAGGCTTACTATCTGCTCAATTTCACTTTCTCGCCCAAAGAAAACCGAAGGTCCCCTCCGAAGTTTTATATATGGAGCGGGGGATCGTCTCTGCTAGATTCACATTGGAACTTCAAGCAGATTCGCTCAATGGACGTAATATTGCACACCTGATTGGTAATTGGTACATCGTGAGATTTTGCACGAACAACAATTGAGGATTTGAGCTGATGAGGGGTAATCAGCCGATGAAGGTCAGATGCAGCGAAGGGTTACCTGAAAAGAGGTTATCAATGTATCGAGTCTCCTGTCCTGTTCCTGTAGGCGATCAAGAACCGCTTTTCGCTGCACAACTCGACCGATCCGAGCTGACATGGAAGGATACGTGAGGGATTGCAACATGGTGTAGATCGAGTCTAGTGCACTTGAAATATTATTTAGTGGAATCTAGGGCGAGTACGAGTTAACAGGAAGTACCTCGCAATACGAGAAAGATCGGCTTTGAGGTCTGATAGTTCCTTTTCAGACCTTAACTGCGAGCTATTAAGAGAGTCGAATATGACGCCAGCATAGATCATTATCTTGTCGATCAGCTCCTGGGCGCGATCCTTGTTGGCTTGGACATCCTGCATGCTATGAGTAGATATCTATCTTAAAATCGATAGCCACATACATTGGCAACCTGGATAATTTGTTGGATTACGGTAGTCACTGCTTGGATGTACGGTACATTGGCGAAAAGCAGTGCGACATCTTTCGTGAGCGCCAATATGCTCGAGAACTCACTAGACGCTAGTGATGAGATTTCCCCAGAAGGCAGACTCCCGGCCAGATGCCGTGGATCACTTTTATCATTGCGGGACGTGGAACAGGAGGCACTTGTTCCCAATGAATCGCGATTCTGACCGATAGCAGACGACGACTGGAGACGAACAGAAGCCCGAGTGCCTGTAGTTGAAGCTAGGTTGTTGTTTAGGTCAGGATTGTTGCCCTTCCTCCTCTTGCGTCGAACAGATTTCGCAGTCCCATAGAAGATAATCGCACCACTTATCGATGGCCGGGGTTCTGTAGCAGCACGCCCCATAGTCCGGAAGATGTCACTGTCAGTGGTTGACACCCGACACCCGAGTACACGCACTTCGTGGTCTGTTTGCCAGCCACTTGATATCCCCAAAAGCTCACATCCCTGGACCTCTCAAATTCTCTGGATAATGGGAGTAATGGATTGTCGTACGGTCCAAATTCACCTGTATCAGCTGCGACTAGAGCTTTGGAGAAGGTGACGTGGGTTCAAACCAAGTTGAAGCGTAAGCGCCTGCCACTTGTAGAAAGTCACGTGGTTGGATGTTAACTACGTAATCGACCCTGGCTCTAGCCTTCTTAGGTTCTTCTCTCATTTCCCCAATTCTCTCCCATAATTTCAGGCTATTCTATACCATAACACCCATGAATTTGCTGAAGCCCTCTCTGAACTTGAACCGCCTAACGACTAATACCGGTCGACTAGGCTCTTTTTTTACACTTCGAACCACAAATTCTCGAGCAATACCTATGAATATTTATGGAAGAGCTCAAACTCGATGCTACAGTGAGGAGTCTACCAAGAATGGACCTGGGACACAACGCCGTCCATTTCGACCGATTCTTGCTTTACTTTTTGTGGCAAGTATGGGAGCAACCGCGTATAGTATGTGAGTGCACAAGACTTCAGAAATTCAAATGTCGTTCCTATGGCTCTAATGACTGTATCTAGATACGAACTATACGGAATTATGACCATGTGGCCTAAAGAATTACGGACAGATCTTCGAGGCGGTCTCAAGGCTAGGGACAAGGGCGATCTCGATCTCAGTGAATCATTCCTCCAAAGGTTCGCGCAATCCCTGTAGATATCGTTTTAAATTCTGATATATGATAGCTAGAGCATGGACGAAATCCAAAACCCTTCCCATCGAGGTCTTCGAGATTGAACCGTATCTTAAAACTTCTGGAATAGCGATCTTGTTAGCGAGTGTTCTCGAAGCGAACGGCAAACCTGAAAAGGCGTACGATGTATACACAGAGTCCCTCACTCAGCTACAGCTGGCTGGAACTGTAATCGAGCTCAGTGGTCCCGAAACACTGCGCGCAATCGCGATTTCGTACAAACTCGGTGAATTGGCTGCCGACTTACAAAGGACAGAGGATGAAGAGCGCCACCTTGTCTGGGCTGTGGAGTCTATCTTGAAGTCAGTCTTCCGACTTGGCGAACAGCTCGAGAACGTGACACCTGCAGAGAACCATGTACCAGAGGGCACAAGTTCACTTGCTAACCATCCTTCGACCCGGATGATGTTATCGGAGCTCTCACTACCTGAATGGGCGACTAAAACTGATATCGCTGCCCCACTGGAAGCTTTGGGCGCCTTCTATGCTCACGCTGGTAGAGTCGAGTATAGTCGTCTCTGATCTTGCCAAATTCCACCACTAAATATAGTACAGCTTCGCTCTGCCCCTTTACCTTCAAGCTATCTCCATTTTGATCCCAGCTCCGCCCCAGGATTCCACCGATGACGATAGGTGTAGAGGTATGTCCTCTAGTACTTCCTCCCAACATGTTATTCAGACAGCAATTTCACAAGGTGCACAATTGATGGCCAATCTGTCTGAGCTGATTATTCGCAGTCAGCCTAAGCTCAGCGACGAGATCCTCCACCAGGCAGAAGCTTGGGCTCTACAAGGGCTACAAATCACAATGAAAGCGAAAGAAGAATTACCGACAATAAACCCTACATGCAAACTTGCGTTTGCTGTCGCCCTTTTCAATGTTGCAGCCTTGCGACGAGTGAGAGCTATTTGTTCTATGTGTTGTGTATCTGATACTTATTCGTCGTCTCAGATGGCAGGTGACACAGACGAGGCGAAGAAGCTCTTCGCGCTCAGCTTAAAGCAATCCAAAACTATTGGACTGCAAAATGGAATCGAGCACGCAGAGCAGGCTCTTCGAGAGCTTGGGGCGACGATCGATCCTCCACCTGCAGCGATATAGGCCTAGGAAGGACGCCACGTTTCATATTACCTTCAAGAGGGTATACTATACTTAAGCGTAAAGTGTATAAATAAGAAGGAAGTCAAAAGCAAATACATCTGTCGCTTAGGCGTCTTCGTCCTCCACATCCTCAACTCTAGCGGACCGGCTCTGTGGCCGCGAGTCTCCAGAATCCTCTACTTCTTCGATGAAAGCGCCACCACCATTAGTCGAGACTGTAGCCTTTCCCTTCTTCTCACTCTTCTCGCCCTTTTTGGACTTCTTTAACTTCTTCTTAGGAAGATCCCACTCCCATAGCGGAATAAACGATTCGACCTGTGCATATGTTAGGCAAGCTTTTGATGAAAACCAGTAAGTGTTGAGAGACGTACAAATCCAACATCAGCAAAAAGTTGTGGGAATATCCAGATACCCGGGCTCGCAACGACAAGAGTGATGACGTAGAAAATGAGGCGAACGATAGCGATGGCGAAGAAGAGACCAATGAGGCCCAGCATGCCGATACTCAAATACCACACGCCGAGTCGCATGATGGGTGGCCACAGAGGGAACATGACACCAGCAAGCATAATCGCCACCATGAGAATACCGCCGGCGTATGTCGTCCACTGTGAACCCTCAAAGAACCACGCATAGTACTCATCGGCACCAAACATCTGCTCTTGTATAATTTGCAAGTTTTTTGGTGATGTACTAGAGGAACCGGAGGGGCCACCACGCTGTACCCGGAGGAAGAAGGCAAATGCATTGACGGCTGAAAGAACGGCTATGGCTTGTTGCTCGTCCTTAACCGGAGGTGCATCTTTGACTTTCTGGTATGCGGGAGAGAGTAGTGCTTTGATCGCGGATTTGCCTAAACGTTTGGTGAATTCGTGTAGGTAGGGTGATCACAATACGCGACGAACCTTTAAAATAATCAAGTCGTTTCCCATTTAGTGCTCCCACTCGTGCTTTCAATGCGCCGCGCAGAAACTGTGCTGCATTTTTTATATGAGGTGGTGCTTTTAGTTGTTGTTCCATTTTAAGCCGAGTTCCCACTATCAGAGAATGATTTGAGCTGGATTTGTGTTTGGGGGAGTGCTGAGAATCACCTTGTACCACAGAAGTACCTCGAATACTCAAGAATGAGATGGGGGTTGTAAGGGAAGGGACGATGAGTTGTCGGAAGAGGATTACACGTCACAAGTCCAGAACGTGCTCAGCTGCACCGCCACAACCCTCCCGAGGAAGCGTGATGGGAGCCAAACTCGGTGCTAAGCTATCCCGGCGGCATACTATGCATCTTTAGAATTAAAAAGACTCCCCAGTTCAGTTCGTTACAGCATCCCGCAAGCATCGGACCTTGAGAGAGACTTTGAATAACAAAGTTGCCTTCCGATTGAATGTAATTGATAAATAGCTCGGGTTCCCGTTCCAGCTGTAAGTAGTCTATCGGCGGGCAACTCCACTTCCCCGCTGTGAGACCTGTGGTAGTGCCCACACACGGTTACTCGTTTGGACGTCATCTCAAGGAATGATGCAGAGTGCGCCAATAAGACGTCGGGGTTCTGGCAGGTGTCCCAGCCTCCCATACAGCATATCATGGCGTTTCATCCTTACAGAAGACTGATGAGTAGAAGGTCAAGACGTCGCAAGCGTCTTGATTGGCGATGACATGTCAGCTGAAGCGATCCGCTGAGGCCCTCTCGCACAACAGCGATGGCATCTCCAATTGGGGTAACTTGGGAGTGAATGAGCATGGGACGAGACCCTTTTTACTCCTGGAGCAGAGACGGAGATTGTGATGAAATCAAAAAGGAAAAGACAGCGACACAAGAAAGTACAAATTGCTTGCCAACCACTGACGGTCAGACATGGATCGCCATGGGGATTCTCTAGGTTACAATTGGGAAGCGGGTATGAGCCTCGGCAGCATCACAACAAGAAAAGGCCCATCGTGGGTGTATCATCGAAGTTACCAAAGGAAGTGTTGTTGTTGTGATATTATCTATTATTACGAGTACATATCTTTTCCTATATCAGGGCTATTGTTCATCTCTTGTTCGTCTTTGTCCTTGTTCCACCACCATCTCCCTCCTTCCTCATCGACTACGATGCCTGCCAGTGCTGAACCTCAACGTCAGGCTCAACCAGCAGCAAAGCCTCCGGCTGCCCCAAGGAAAGTCCGGTTCAATGTCGGTGAGTAGAAACAACGTTGGAATCAACTTTTTCATCCACCGGGCTGACTCCGCGCCCGTAAAGGCACTCAATACCAAGTTCTCGATGTCGTTGGTGAAGGTGCATACGGGATTGTCTGCTCAGCAGTACATCGGCCCAGTGGCCGCAAGGTTGCCATCAAGAAGATCGCGCCCTTCGACCACTCAATGTTTTGCCTACGGACGCTCCGAGAACTTAAATTGCTCAAGTTTCTTAGTGAGGCAGGGGTTAGCGAGAATGTACATCCTCCTTTTATCTGTGTCGAAGTCGGCTGACGAGTCTGGTCGCCAAAGATCATATCCATCCTCGATATAATCAAGCCTCCTTCATTAGAAGCTTTCAAAGAGGTTTACCGTACGTGGATCAGCGCTCATCGATCTGAATGTCCAACCTCTAACATTCGATGGAACAGTAATCCAAGAGCTGATGGAAACCGACATGCATCGCGTTATCCGGACACAGGACCTTTCAGATGATCATGCTCAATACTTCATCTATCAAACCTTACGTGCTCTTAAGGCCCTTCACTCTGCGGACGTGATCCATCGTGATCTCAAACCCTCGAATCTCCTTCTCAACGCGAACTGCGATCTGAAGGTTTGCGACTTTGGTCTTGCGCGGTCTGTCAAAACTGCAGAGCCATCGGGTACGGAGACAGGATTTATGACAGAATACGTTGCAACACGATGGTATCGCGCGCCCGAAATTATGCTTACCTTCAAGCAGTACACAAAAGTAAGATTTTCCTTCTAGTCTTCTGATGAGTCTGCAATTCGTAATCCATAGGCGATCGATGTCTGGTCTGTTGGATGCATCCTTGCAGAGATGCTTTCTTCCAAACCGTTGTTCCCGGGGCGTGATTATCATCATCAACTCACTCTCATCCTTGATGTCCTTGGAACCCCCACGCTCGATGAATTCTACGCGATCACAACGCGTCGGTCCCGTGATTACATTCGCGCCTTGCCGTTCCGGAAGCGCCGACCATTTGCACAACTGTTCCCTAACGCCAATCCTTTGGCAGTGGACTTCCTCACCAAGACCTTGGTGAGTCAAACTCCCACGAAGCGCCTAATTTTGATTTGACCAACTTGTAAATAGACTTTCGACCCTAAGAAGCGCATCACCGTAGAAGATGCGTTAGCACACCCCTATCTTGAGGCATACGTGCGTCACCTCCATTCTTCTGTAGTTGCTTATATTAAACCTTGTCCCATTTAGCACGACCCCGATGACGAGCCTGTAGCTCCTCCACTCGACCCCGAGTTCTTCGAATTTGATTGTCAGTTTGTTTTATCAGTTCCTTTTATATCTATCAACTGACACCCTGCGGCTCACAGTGCACAAAGACGAAATCAGTCGCGAACAGTTGAAACAACTCCTCTATGAGGAGATCATGACCTTCCAACCCGCCCCCATCACATAATTGTATCAAATATCACAACGCTTTGTCTCACAACTTCAAGATTGCATCTATATAATCTCTCATGAACGCAAATGTTTCCCTCGAATTATCCTTATCCTGTGCATTCCTTCCGCACATCGCGCCAGTACGCCTCAACGTTCGGCATGCCGATCCGTCCAGTGGCCCTCACTCCCCTCTCACAACTTCATGACAGCCACGCTGTGGCCGGCTTGGGATTGGGAATCGTATGGCATTTTGATTATTGCCTTAAGTTCCCGGTTCTTGACGCCTGCTATCTATCTTTTCGGCTTTTGGGACGCTTGCATGTTTTTCTCTCTATTATGAGGCCTTTCCAGGCATCAGGAAATGCTTACCTATTTTGCACCGTCTTACCCAGTCCTTACTTCGTTTATGTGTATATCTCATGCTTCGTCCTGCTTTGATCTACACCTGAATTCTGTCTTTTATAATTTTATTGTAAATACTGTTATCCTGCCCCACTCTTCTTGAATTAGGTGTCCTCTCCCGTAGTCTCTCATTCTGGTTTTGGCAGTTGTAAGCAATTTGACATCTCCGACTGCAATACTTCTGCTCGGTCGACCTTTTGGACAGGGGTGCCATAAAAGATGAGCGAAAATCGGCACCAGACATGCCTCTAGTTGTTCCGACACCTTGAAGTTCAGGAAGCTGGGCAGGACTCGGTCGAAGACCATTTGTCTGAGGCTGTTTTCAGCAAATATCTTATCTTCGACTGCGCCACGCCACACGTGCCCCCGATTAATATTCTGTTTCTTGTTACCAACCCCTTTAATCCAAAGATAGTACATAATGGTGTCTAAGTAAGTTCTATCTAGTATTGAATGGAAGCGAGCTGACTTTGGCTGGAGGCGTATACCAAGATGCGGTGTGAGTTGCTTACCTGCACTCCTGATTACTTATAAGCGAAGAAACTTACTTTCGCCCAGAATTGTAACGTGGGGCAAGATGCCACAAGTGAAAAGTTGAGCATGTGCGCCAGGTGCAAAGTGTGAGTGTATATAATTATAGGCGGCCGCTACAGACGCTCATCCACTGGCCCGTATGATTAGGACACGATATTGTTCTGCAGAGTGTCGTAAGTACTTAAGATTGGTGATGACGGAACGACCTATTCAAAGGCAGGGTTTCAGAACGTCCAGACTGGCGCACCCACAAGATCCACTGTTCCTCCATTGCGAAGGTCACAGAAGACCTAAAGGATATTGACGAACAACTTGTCATGCGGTTAGTTGAAGTCGGTGCACCAATCCCAGAGATAACTCTCACCGCTTTCTACGAAGTCCTGGTCAGTTCAATTCAAACGACTCAACTGTTCGATGTTAACACAAGAGAGCAACATCTACAACGGATTTCAAGAATACAAACATATCAAACTCACCAGCGAGCACCACGATGCAACCCAGTATCAAGTATTAACCGTGTTTAGGTTTCACTTCAGGCATGCAGCGACCGAGCTGACCTCCTTTGATGTACTTTGAGAGCGATTTGAGAGACAATTTGGCGAATTTCGGAGTAGACCCGATTTGGCTTTATAGGTTCAAGGAAGTTGTGGCGAGGGGGAAAGGTTTTTGCTATGGCGGGACAGGACCCCAAGCTTGAAAACCGGCGCGCCTTACGAAACTTTAATAAAACTGTCAGATTGGGCGGTCATGTCTTTCAAGGAAATGTGAAGCATCTTTCAAAATTCCTAGGGGCTACATGGGGATTATAATGCGTAAGTGCATATATTAGCAAGACGAAAGTTACAACAAATATCATGAAAGTGCATGGAGGCGAAGGTCCCCAACAATCTCTCATTCTTTGTTCATTTTGTTTGATGCCCTGGTGAGGATACCAAGAAACGACAACAAGACGCGACGACGCTGTCCAACCAAGAAAAAGGAGAAAAAGAGGGGGCATGCAAGGAAGTTATAAAAAATGAATGAGGGAGCGACGGACTAGAAACAATGAGAATAACGACAGCAACATAACACCAACATCATCGGCCTAGATCACGCCCTCGAAACCCATCGTTACTTCCCCGCAGGTGCACCCCGTCCTCGGGGCGTGCCTCGCCTCTGGTATCCACCGCGTCCCCCTTCCTGCCCACCGTTCACAGGCGCACCACCGCGAGGGCGGCTGGGCGGCCTATCACCACGTTCCTTCTTTGTCTCGACGGAGATGCGAAGCTGGCCAATCTCGCCGCCGACGTCGATCCAGAGCGGGGATGCGGAGATGGCACGGCGAGCAGCATCAAGCGACAGGAACTCAAGGAAGGCACATGCCTTGGAACGCACGATTTCAACATCCTTGACAGGTCCGAACCGTTGAGTGAGGGCGTTAGAAAGGATGGTTTGAGTGATCGGCTCCACGACGCCCTATCATGCAAGCAGTCAGTCACAGTAAGATAGTGATTAATGATGAACAAACCTTAACGAAACAGTGTGGGGTTGTGATGCTCTGTGCGGCAGCGGGTCCATAGCCGGGTTGGGATCCACCGTGCTGTTGCTGGGTGTGTTGAGGCTGCTGCTGGGGCTGCTTAGCGGCAGGTGGTGTCTGAGTACCAGCGGCAGGGGTAGCAGCTGCAGGGCTCTCCGTCACGCCGCGGGATTCCTGAGCAACAGCAGCGCCCCATCTATTTGAATTGGTTGCGGCAAGGGACGCCCACGTCTTCGGTTGAGGAGGGGCAGGGGCAGGTGTTGCAGGTTTCGGTGGTGTAGGAGCAACAGCGGGAGCCGGGGCGGGTGTGGCAGCTACTGGTGCAGGCGCGGGTGCGGGAGCTGGTTCAGATACAGCGGCCGGGGCAGGGGTGGCGGCCTTCTCAGGCTCAGGAGCGGGAGTATGAATACCGTTAGGCTGCGCCGCGGGGGTGGGTGCGGGCACGACGGGTTCCGGTGCGGGGATGAGTGTCTCAACAGCCGGGGTAGGCTCGGGGACGTCAGTAGTGGGTGCCTCTTCAATGGCGGCAGGAGGAGGAGAAGGAGCGGCAGGAGGAGGAGAGGGAGAACGAGAGGCCTCAAACACGCTCTCAGCGACTGGGGCGGGGGCCACAGCAGGAGAAGCGGGAGCTGCGGGTTCAGCAGCAGCATCAGGGGCCTCAGGCTCCGCATCCTCGGAAGCATCATCACTCTCAACAGTCTCTTCTTTCAAGAATCGGAAGATGTCGTTGAGAACGAAGTAGCCATTCGGCTGTTCAGCCAGGAAAAAGGTCTGCACAAATTTGCGCCAGGGTTCACCATTGTTGGACATTTCACCGATGACCTGGATAATAATACCACCATTCGCAGAAGACTGAGCATCGACAGAGTGAATGAAGACTTTGCAGTCTTTGAAGCCGATGGCTGTAATCTTATTGTGGATTTCCTGACAGTGGGCATTAGTCAGACGAACGATGGGTAAAATGCAGTTGGGTAGTGTGGCCACACAAAACGTCATGAAATCACTGGTACGAGTGCAAAATGCTAGTTTCATGGTCGTTTTGTAGCAGAACAGACACCACAACGCGGTGAAGTACAATATGGCTTACCTGTTGGCCGAAGCATGGCTTGATATCTTCACCCTCAGTACCGTGGATGAAGGTGGAGCTTTTGGTGTAGAAACAGTGCAAACGTTCGGGATGCTTGTTGACAAAGGTATAGTACTGGGGAACAAACTGCCAGCCGACTTCAGAAGGAATAACGGGGGTGGTGGAACTCGACATGCTGCAAAGACTGTTCTAGCTCTTGAAAATAAAGGAAGACACGTATGAATACTTACATGAATTAAATGAGGCGTGAAAGTCTAGAGAATACAGCACAGAGAGAGCAAGACCGCAAGCGAGAGCGAAGGTTGGAGGTGGGGTAGGTAGACGTACAACGAACAGCAAAAAATTATTCCGAATTGAGCGACCGCGAAATGCCGAACAGCCAAGCACACACAATAATACAACTCAGGTCTGTTTCTTCCTCATTCATCCGCCGTATTATCGAAATACAGATGCTTGATACAACGACAACGAACGGTCTATCTCTACGTGCAATCCCCATATTTTTCGGCCTCAGAATGCCCGAGGAAAACTACGTGCACCGCCTACCTGTCCAGAATCGGAAATCGGCAATGGAGTACAGCTTTGTTATAAACTCTTTTCCTTCTTTCTCCCACATTCTTTCTGCCAGTGCTTGGAGGAACCATGTCAAATAATACCCGCTTTCTATTGTTCGTCGTCATATTTGCTTTCTGTCTCTCTGGAAATGGCGTCTATGCTTTTGGAGCGGGCAATATCCCATCGTGAGTTCCTCCGCTATTTTTAGCAGGCAATATAGACGACGATCGGGCTCACTCGTCCGTAGATTTGCGTATATGGAGGGTCGAGCATACCGACATGGAGATATAGTCAGTTGAATCCGAGCCGATAGTCCATTTCGAAAGCTAAAATCAACTCTAGGAAGATGCGTTATCTGAACTGATCAAGCGCGGAAGTAGCTTCGCCCTTGCATCGTTGATCTCCAAAGGCTCCAAGTTTAATGGTCTAGATATTAAGCGCGTCTACTTTGGGTACGATCACCAACCTCTGGCAAAGTCTCCTTTGACTGACGGCACTGACTTGCACAGCAATTGGTTACGCGATTTCAGCCAGGTGTGTTCTTCTGTGCAATCTTTCAGAACATTCAAACTCACGTCTCAACAGGCAGTTGATATTGCATCTTTGAAGAAGATGCCTTTGCAGGCGAGTGCTCTTCCTCCCACACCCCGAGGCAGATCACATCTAACGCCTCCTCATGTCACAGACCATCATGAATCTCATTATGGTTCTCGGCTTTATGGTCCGTTTCCATCATGCTCTAAAGCTTATAGTCAGTTCTGATGTCATCGATTATAGGCCCACGGATATGCTACCCATGAATTTGAAGTCACTCCCGAGCGCCTTGGTGTATATCTCCCAGTATGTTTCTCTTCATTTCTTTGATGCGCAACTCAATGCCGCCCAAAGGTTGAGCACATCGACAATCCCAAAGGCTACGGCGAAGGTGAAGACCCTCGCAAATACCATCCAGCCCTCCGCCCTCCTATCGACGTCAGTTTAATCTCTTTCTCACTTGCATCCACTCAATTTCCCTCTAGCCTCGCGAACTAGAAATTGACCCACGCACCGGAATGAAAAACTACATAGCAAATGGTCAGCATCCTTTTTGACATCATAATCCCAACCTTACAGTCGATCCCCTTCAAACAGAACAAGGTAATTGGGACACGTCGAAAGCACTCGTCAGGCGCCTGCTTGAACGCTGCATCCACCTCGGACGACAAAATCGTGATCAGGGCCGCAAAGAGGACGAATACGAGGCTTATAGGCTCTTAGGCACCCTTGTGAGCCTGGCTCGGACATGCCATCTCTTAAATACTGATCACGGTTCTCTGCATAGCTGCACACTTTAGAGGACTTTACTGCTCACTCCAATTGGTGTGAACTTTCCCTGGTCATGATGGGCCATCGTGATGTCTTCCTGCACGTCGGTGACCAAGTGCGCGTCCAGGCACCTGACGGACAATGGGTTGCGCCTATCGTCACGGGTGAGATTTACCAAACATTCTTGGTTAGGGCACCCTCCTTATCCTTCATCTGTCTTCTAGGCACTTTCGGCTCCAACGATTTTGCACACTCGATGCTCGGAGGTCAGTGTTCTCTCATTTCCCATTCTCTGAACCCATCTAGTACCTTCAACCAAAGCTAAATGTAGTTCTACAGAGGCTACCGACCATCTCTCCCAAGCGTCAGTTTCCGACCTCAACAAAACACTCGACAAGGCCCGATCTACCTCAACAACTTCCCGAGGCCTCGGCTCGGAAGGAGATGTTTTGCGGGAACTTTTCTTTAGCCTCCCTGGAGGAGGCGGAGGAGAAATGTCTCGTGAAATGGAAGCCGTGGAGCGTATCCGTGCCGGCCCGCAGGCAGGCGGCAAACGTCCAGAGGACATGTCGCCACAGGAGCTGCACTCCGTTCTTTGGCAGGTGCTGACCTTCAGAGACTCGGGTCCGTCATGCATTGACTCAATCGAGGATCGTTAGACTGACTGTCTCCTTTTTTTTCAGTTGCCAAGAAGATTGAGAAGACGATCGAGAAGATACCTGGACTCAACGCCTTAGTTGAAAAGATTTCTGGCTCCATCTCCGGTATGCATCAGTCGAGGTTATCACTACTTTATCTACTGATGAGTTGATTCCAACAGTCTTCGTGTTTACCACCCTTGAGGTTCGATTGTTCATGATGACACGTATATTCTTGGGCTCTGACGATATTCATTTCACTCAGCCCTTCCTCAAACCTCTCCTAAAGACGGCCACTGCCGGTCTTTCAGAGATTTCTGGCGAAGTCATCAACAGCCAAGATCAGTATGAAGTATTCAACGATCCTAGAGCGGTGCGTCGGACTGTCTATTCTCTTGAATTGTGCCCTAATCGCCGAGATAACTATAGTCGGATCCTACCCACTCTTTCCTAAGCAAAGACCACTTCGTAAGTGCCTGTCTCTACGCACATACCAAGACTGCGACTAATGAATTATTCAAAGAACCTCATTTTGAACGAACCAGCCGGCCATGTTGCAAGAGTCATCGTTGTATGTTCATTTCTCGTTGATCATTTTCGAGTGCTGTAGTCAACGGCCATTTTAGGTCAACACAGTTGGGCTGGTTACCAAGGCATGGGACGACCGTTCCATCAACGTTCATACCCTCACCGAAGAAGTTCTCGAATGCCTGTTAGGATCACGATTCATTTTTTTTTACATGCAACTACTCACATTCCCCGATTAGTTTCCACCCCAACTTCCAGCAACACAACTCGAAAATTCAACGCGCAATGCTTCAAGAGATGAACAGCTGGGTGAACGGCCTCGGAAACCGCAAGGAGACGATCCTTCACCGCCTCACGAGGGACGCCGTCCGGAACCACCAGAACGTGCGCCTCGCCGGCGAAGGTGGTGCCCCCGCCTCACAGGGCTCCTTCGCTCAGAACGAAGGCCTCCAATTCCAGCATTCGCTCATGGGCTATGCGAATCAAATCCCTGGTGTCTCACAAGCCTCGCACCTTCTCAACGCCGCGAGTGGGGCAAAGCCGCAGGTTGGTCGCGAGGGTGGTGTTTACGGATACGGAGGAAACTCAGAACATAGTGCACCCTCGCATGGAACCAGCCATACCCCCACCCCTACGTCGGGACAAGCTGCGCCGTACGGGAGTTCTCACTACGGTCCTTCTTCTGGCGCGCCTCCGTCTTCCTACGGTCCTCCCTCTGGCCAACCGCCCTCGTCGTCCTATGGAAATCCTTCCGGCCCTCCTCCATCTTCTAGTTATGCACCTCCTTCTGGCCCGCCTCCCGGTGGCCACGCGTCCCCATCCTTCCCTGGACAATCCGGGTATGCACCCTCTTACGACTCGCCAGCGGCTCCCCAACATGCAGGCTATGCACCATCCTACAGCTCATTCCCCGGAGGGTCATCAGGCGCTTCGTTCCCTGGTGCAGCCCCCTCGTTCCCTGGTGCGGCCCCGTCATTCCCTGGCTCGGCCCCGTCGTTCCCTGGTGCTTCATCCCCGTTCCCTGGTGGACCTTCGTTCCCTGACGCTCCCCCCTCGTTCCCTGGGGCTGGACACGGACATGATCACCATCACCAACACCATCGCGGAGCGCAGCCGCAATTTCCTGGAGATGGATCAAGTTTCCCGGGTGCTGAACAGCATCATGGACACCATGGACATCACCACGGACAGTCGCCGCCACCTCAGTTCCCTGGTTCGTCGGGCTTCCCGCAGGCTCCCCAGGGATGGTGAGCATCACATCGTGCTGTATGTTACACCTGGCTGTAGACGTTTGCCCTCGTAGAATAATTTTCTTACTCTACAAAGACATTGATGTATTTGAAATACCCAATCCACTTCAATACGACCAGGCACAGAAGAACGCCACTTTCAGCCAGAACAAGGAATACATGAACAACTGAATTAGTTGAGGCCTCTATTAGTCTAAGAAATTACACTGTATTAGTATTTCCAACTTCTACATATGCTCAATCCCTTCCCAAAAACACCCTCGCCTCCTCCCACCCCATCCTCTCCCTCTCCTTTCCCCCCTCCGCCCCTCTCCTCACCTCCTCCTCATCCACCCTCTTCCAATCCCCATACTCCGTAACCAGCCCCCCTTTCAACCCTTCTACCACCTCCACCGGCGGTTCCTCTGGATGCGGCCGGGGATTCATCACCTCCATCGTATGCTCTTTATCTGGCGTCGAACCTATGGGCGCAGGAGCATCGGTAGACGAGCCCATACCAGTGACCGCCCCCGCATCCGCAGGCACAGGAGTGGTATGCACTTCAGGCCCGGGGAGCCAATCTGAGAGTATAGTATCCGCCACGGCGTAGGCGTTCATCATGGTAGCAGCCAACACACCCTTCGCACCCGTCGCCGCCCAGCCAGAGGCGTAGACGTTCTCAAGCGCCGCTCCCCCGCCCGGGTCTAGGGAAGGCACAACGACGCGCCCGCCAGGCGTCGTCCGTATGTGCCCCAGGGACGAATCGTAATACGGATCATATGGCTCTGCGCGAAACCCAAGTGACGTAACAACAAGTGAAGTATCCACCGTCGTCGTTTCACCTGTCGGGATAGCTTTTGCATGTGCTGCGTCCAGCGCGGTATGCGCGAGCGTCAGCTTGGCCATCTCCCCCGAGCCCGGAGACGATGGCAAATTAAGATTCGTCGGAGAACGGAAAAACTCCAACGACCAAGTCTTCTTGGTGGTCCCATACGGATTCTTCGACCCCTGGCGCAAAAGCTGTAAAATCCTACTCTGCTGTCTTGTCGGCGCGGGGCCCTGAGTAGATGCCGTATCCAGGATAGACTCTGGTATCGGAACCATAGACGAATCAGGTAAGTTAATGAGCTCCCTAAGTTCTTTAGCAGTGAACGCCGCTTCGAGGGGCCCACGGCGCCCAAAGATCGACACATGCTTGACGCTGGACTTTCTGAGTACGTCGAGCACAGAGCGGGGGACATCGTACTTCTCCAGTATGTCTGGGGGCGTGAGGAGCATGCGTGCGACATCCAAGGAGACGTTTCCGTTCCCTATCAGCGAGATGTGCGTTGTGCGTTCGAGGGGTGGAGGTGGAGGTAGGTTGGGGTGTTGGGTGTACCAGTGTACGAGTGATAGAGCAGGGACACAGTAGGAAGATGGTTCCAATGCTGAGTGAAGTGTCGGGCGTGTGCATCCTGTAGCGAATAGCAGATGGGTGTAATTTTCCGTGATAGTTGTTAAAGGCAGCTGGAAATTATGCGGGATCAAAGTCGTTGCCCCACCGACGTTCACGTTCCCAAAGAATCGGAACCTAGGATCAGCAGCAGCAACATCAAACTTATGCGTGCAGTTCTAAAAACCATAAAACCATCAGTTCAAGTTCCTCGACAGAGGTACCAGGAATCCTTAGAAAACAAAACAAATGGCACCGGGGCTATGTTTACGTGTACGGAAAACTCGCCTTGACTTCAGGATGGTCGGGCGCAACACCATAGCGCACTAAGCCATGCGGGGCCCACAAGCGGTCGTACATGTGTATTCGAAGCTGTTCCTTCGACGTGGAGGGGATGAGGGACAGCAGCCGCGACGCGACGTAGAATGCGGACGGGCCAGCTCCTATTATGGCCAGCTTCATTTGCCTTGGTCGCGACATCTTTGGGACAGGAGGAGGAGGAGGAGAAGAACCAGGCGGTCCGGGGATTTGTGGCAAAATCGTTTCATGGTGATGAGAATTAATGGTGGGAATCGATCATCACAGCCCTCTTAGCTCAGTGGTAGAGCGCGTCACTCGTACATCGTGAGTACATGACGAGGTCAGTCGTTCAAGTCGGCTAGGGGGCATCGTGGTCGGCTGACTTACTTTTTCATCATTTACCTGGGACATTGGGCGCGGAAATCCTTCTTTCTCTGCCTCTCCAAGGACATGGCAATCATTTTATTTTCACTTTGTCAAGAGTCAATGCCATCGTTGTGAACTCCTCCCAAAGCTAAACGGCGTACTACGACACCCTCCTAGCTGAGGGAATGAAAAGATACATCTTTCCTTCAATGCAGCAACTTGCTTCCTCAACATGATTTACGATAACAACAATCCACTTCACCTACCAAAGCCCCTCTGCTCAGTACCAGAGCACGTCGTATAATTCTACCCCATTCCTCGTTATGGCGCACGACGTGGTCAGCAAATCGGAATCCGTTGTTCTTCAGTCTGGGTCACCGTCCAATTTAATTTGCTTGGCACGGTCACCCCTTGAATGCTGCGGAAAGAACATCTGTATACACCGGTGAGAGTTTGTGAGAGTGAAGTGATAGAGGGTGTACATTCGGATCTGGATTCGCCAGAGACCATGGCGGGGTGGCCCGATGTAAGTATCCTTGTAAATGAAAATACTTCTGACTCCCTCTTAGCTCAGTGTAGAGCACGTCGCTGGCATACAATAACAGGCTGTGAAAGGTCTATGACGGGGTCAGTCGTTCAAGTCGGCTAGAGGGAAGTAGTCACGCGCTAATAATTTTTGTTGTCAAGGGAATGGAGGAAACGGATTATTCCTGATATAACTTCTTTTACATTGCTTTCCCTAGGTCTATCCTTGATTCTTCTAACTTTGTTAGCGCTGTTATGCCTAGGACAGAATATCTGTACACACTAGGTGAGAGCTCAGTGATACTAGAGTGCATTGTTAGGGGTACCAACACCACATTGGAAAAGGTTTGCGGCGCTAGAGGCCATGGCCCGATGTATTCTTGTAAATGAAAACTGTTCCAACTCACTCTTAGCTCAGTGTAGAGCACGTCACAAGTGTCCTTTGGTATATTATAGCCAATGACGAGGTCAGTCGTTCAAGTCGGCTAGAGGGAAATGGGGTCAAGATAGATGCAGCCATTTTTTGTTATCACTGGCCATACCGGCACTCTGTGATCTTTTTCTTTCTACTCCAACTCGCACATACTTAGTGCCAATGCAGAATGAATCATATAGTGCGTCACAAGCATGGATACTGTATGTAGGTGGTTAACTCTATGATGAGGTCAGTCGTTCAAATCGGCTAGAGGGAAGTAGTCTGAATCAACAAACCAATCGACTTTTTGTTGTCACGACAGGCACTCTATCTTTCCACTTCAAGTCGCATCTACTGAGAGCCAAGGCCGTGGCCCAATGTATTCTTAGAACTGAAAATAATTCTGACTCCCTCTTAGTTCAGTGTAGAGCACGTCACCAGTACAGTCTTGTTGTAGTTTAAGTTAACTATATGACGAGGTCAGTCGTTCAAGTCGGCTAGAGGGATATGGACCAATGGTGTCAGCTGTAGCCATTTTTTGAATATTAGACACTCTATCACCTCTTTTTCTTTCCACTCCAACTCTCATGTCCTGAACACCACAATTTTGGATTCAGAGAAGCTTGAACGGAATTCAAAATTATTTTTCGTGTATGACTGTACTTGGAAAAGGTTTGCACGCGCAGCGCCACATGCCATGTCCTAGCATACTTATTCCTGTAACTGAAAATTATTCCAAGTACCTCTAAGCTCAGTGTAGAGCGCGTCAGTAATATGGCATCTCATCTTTGAGAGTTAATTATATGACGAGGTCAGTTGTTCAAATCGGCTAGAGGGAATGAACTCATATCACCTGCAGCCATTTTTTATTATCACAATAGTACTAGGCACTCTGTCACCTCTTTTTTCCACTCCAACTCACATATTCTAGAGGCCATTTTATATGGCATTCAAGTATATTTGTCAGGTACATCATACTTGGAAAAGGTTTGCATGCGCAGCGCCACATGCCATATGACCCAACATACTTGTTCTTGTAACTGAAAATTATTCCAAGTACCTCTTAGCTCAGAGTAGAGCATATCAATAGTATGGGATTTCATTTGAAACCATATGACGAGGTCAGTCGTTCAAGTTGGCTAGAGGGAAATAACTAAGCCATCAATGCTGAAAGCATGGCCATTTTTTATTATCACAATTCACGATAGCCTTCACTCCTGTTGGAAATACGAGCATCATCGTGCTCAGATTGTATGATCTATTTTTATATATCATTCTTGTGATTACTTTCTTGCTCCCCTTGCTCCAACCACTGTTGCCATACCACCCCAATTTCTTTATATTCGCGTACTATTATGTTTGTATTCCCCGTCCGTTTACACCTGCAATAACAGGATGTCAACCATTTCGACATTATTTTAACAACAAGTAGTGTATATATACTTTTTTACTTTTTTTACTTTTTTACACACATATTGGCAGGCTGAGGGAAAGCACACAGTCATTGATATAAATCTCCCATCAACACATGGTTACTAGGGTACACCCCAGCCTCGCTTGGAAAAGATCTGCGGTGCTAGAGGCCGTCACAGCATGGCCTGATATATTCGTATAACTGAAAATTCTTCCAACTCCCTCTTAGCTCAGTGTAGAGCATGTCAGTAGTATGAACCCTTTCGCTTTGTGGACTACTAGTGCTATGACAAGGTCAGTCGTTCAAGTCGGCTAGAGGGAAGTCTGGACGAATCCAGTCACTGGAACTCTTGTATCCTTTTTCTGCCACTCCAACTCGCATGTCATGGTACTCAGGGCCAAGGCAGCATGAAAAGTATACTAGCTCTACAAGTTAGGGGTACACCCTGGTTCAGTATGGCCATTGGATATATTCTTGTAATTGAAATTTATCCCCAAGTCCCTCTTAGCTCAGTGTAGAGCATGTCAATAACATAAAGGAAGTGCCTGAGAACTCATATGACAAGGTCAGTCGTTCAAGTCGACTAGGGGGCAATACACATCCTCAGATAATGACACTGAAGATTTTTTATCGTTTTCCTGCCCTTCCATCCCTAGTACAGGTCGATTCTCTAATGATATGGTTAATTATTTTATTTCCACTAGCTCAAATCCTTCATGATCAATGCCGTCCCTTGTCAACTCCTCCGTGGCCAAACTTTGTGAAGCTAAAGGGTGTATGACTCCGGATCCAAGGAATGTAACAATGATACCAAATACTACTATTAGTGTCTTTCTCCAATGCAGTAGCCTTCCTCTACATCTACAAGAGCAACCCGTCAAAGCCTCTCTTGGCTCAATCCTATTATACATCATATAATACACCTTTCACGACGACTGCCATTCAGGGAACATGGGTTGTATGACTTTTTCTTTTTGAATTTGTTGCTCCTCTTAACTCTTCTTGGCGCATCAATACAAGTTGAAACGTGGATAGGAGACTGTAACATTGAATGGACGCCACAGCCCTTGACACCTCGGAAGAAAAAAGCATCGCGCCAAAAGCAGGGTGTGCAATACGCGATTTACAGTAGTTATAACACGCAACATGTACACCTACCTACCTACTTGCATTTTGATATCCACCCGTGATGTGGGATTTCTCCTGAGATCAGAGAATGCACCCAATTCACGACGCCCCTCCGCGCGCGAAGATAACTTGAGTCTGCATCCAAGGGTGGCCGTCCCCTTGCCCTCGTAGGATCTATGTTCGTGACGGGCCGTAAGATAAAATGACCAAGGAAGGGATTTTGGTTTTGGTTTTGGTTTGTGCTCGCTCCACTCGACCATCTGGTGCGCTCAATACCGGATAGGGGGTATAGGCTCAGCACGGATAGACCCCAAGTCGACTGCAGTGTCAATTGCCTCGTCGATCTCGCCGATCAGTACACTGAGATGAGGATTGGATTAGAGAACTGGAAGAGACGCGTAGGGGACGTACACCATGTCTCCTTTGACGAGGTAGAGACCGAGTTGCTCCTCCTGGACGCCCTCTTCTGTGCTGTAGATGCGTTCGACGGAGTCTGCGAGGACGACGTTGGATTTTTGGTCGTAGCCTGCGAGGGTGCCTACGATTGCGCGGCCGTCTTGGAGGATGAGGAGGACGCGACCTGTGAGGAATGAGGGATGAATATTGAAGCGTTCAGGGGACGTACGGTCGACATAGCCCTGGAGACTGGACATGAGAAATGGGAGGTGATGGGTTGAGTTAGAGCCACGTGGGTTAAATATGAATATTTTACAAGTCAAGAAAGGACTCAGAGTTGACCACCACCCATCATGCCCTCTGATACAAAGTCCCTCACCGACGTCGAGCTCTCCCAGTATGACAAGGAGGAAGAGTCGCTTCCCTCACCGGCCCTCGCCTCTCCGGCGCCCAAGCGTCTGACCGCGACGACCATAATCCCGATTTGGATTATCCTCTCCTCCTCCGTCATCATCTACAACAACTACCTCTACAACTCCCTCGACTTTAGGTACCCCGTCTTCACCGTAACATGGCATCTCTCCTTTGCCGCCATAGGCACCCGCGTCCTCCAACGCACAACACGTCTCCTCGACGACACCCGCGACGTACACATGGACCGCACCCTCTTCCTCACCCGCATTCTCCCCATCGGCATCCTCTTCTCTGGTTCCCTCGTCCTCAGCAACACCGCGTACCTCTACCTCAGCGTCTCCTACATCCAAATGCTCAAAGTAAGCTCTCCGAATAACCAACAAGCATAAATTAACAAGCATGTTAGGCATTCACACCCGTTGCCATCCTCCTCATCTCATGGGCCTTCCGCCTGCAGGACCCCAACCGCAAACTCGGCCTCATAGTCCTAATGATATCATCGGGCGTCGCCCTCGCTTCCCACGGCGAGCTCCACTTCCACCTGGGCGGCTTCCTAGTCCAGGCTAGCGCCGTTCTCGTAAGTCCATCTCATAACATTCATACAATCATTCATTCTATCTATCCCTAGTTCGAAGCATCCCGTCTCGTGCTTATCCAAATCCTCCTCCACAATCTAAAGATGGACCCGCTCGTGTCGCTCCACTACTACGCCCCCGTCTGCGCCGCAATAAACCTCTGCATACTCCCCTTCACAGAAGGTTAGTCTTCCCTTCCCCCTTCCGCTACCCTCCCTGTCACCGCTCATTTCCATCCTCCGCGTTCCTGTCCCTGTCCCTGTCAATCACCACCCCCCACCCTGTCTTTTCATTCTCTTATCCGATCACAAACTGACACTCCCCGATAATCCAGGCCTCGCCCCCTTCCACGCCCTCTCCACCCTCGGCCCCCTCATCCTCTTCTCAAACGCCCTAGTCGCCTTCCTCCTCAACGTCGCCGCCGTCTTCCTCGTAGGCGTAGGAAGCGGACTCGTACTCACCCTCGCGGGCGTGTTCAAGGTTCGTCTGTCTTCCCTTACGCGTTTAGAACTTTTATTTATTTATTTGGAATATACAGGACATCCTGCTTATCACAGGCTCCGTCCTCATGTTCGGCAACCAAATAACACCACTACAGGTGTTCGGGTACTCTATCGCGCTCGGTGGGCTCGTCATGTTCAAAACCTCCGGTGGGAAATGAGTAGGACGCCTCGATGGGTTCATACGCGAGCACATTTTCGATTCCGTGGTGGTGTGTACATACATACATACATCACCACCCCCACCGCAAACTCACTCGCTCGCACATCCACTTACGACCCACCTCCTCCTTGGACTCGGCTCGGACCTCTCTCTAACCGTTCCCTTCACACGATCTTTCTTGCTACCCTATCTTAAAGGACCATAATACCTACCTAATCGACCTACTTACCCTCGCTTTCTCCCCCACCTCCAACGCCCCGCCTCACTTCCGCACCGTACCTTCGCACCCCTCCAGCTGCTACCGCATGAAGGGGCGGGGCCGGCCCCCAGTCCCAGCCTAACGCCAACCCTTGGCTTACCAAAATGCCTTCCCTCCTCTCCGCACGTGTACATACCACCCGATGTCCCATATCACCACCACCCATGCCTATACCTATACCTATAGAGTACTCACTCCCCCCCTGTCCTGTACATACCACGTCACATACATAGATCTCTCCCTCTCTCCCTCTCTCTCCCTCTCCCTCTCCCTCTCTTTCTTGGGACCTTACCAAACTTGTCCTTCCCTTGTGTTGTTGTGTTGCGCGTGGGCGTGGGCCTGGGTGTATGTTAGTAGTAGTTACGGTGTCAGACTGCATTTGAACTAGAACCAGAACCAGAATCACAATCACACATCCATGGTCAACGTCCGTGAGTCTGTAAATGCGAATGCAACTCAATGCACAAATCCTCCACACTTAAAGTCAAAATTGCCATGGCATTGGATAGAGGGGGGGGAGGATTACTTTTACATTTGCATGCTTCATTCAGTCACTTCGAGCACGTATATGTACACCGCGTCAAAAAAAAAACTTCACACTAGTCAGCAGCAATTCCCTCTAGCCGACTTGAACGACTGACCTCGTCATAGAAAGACCACCACTGGGTAATACTAGTGACGCGCTCTACCACTGAGCTAAGAGGGATCTGCGCCACTGCGTACGTACTCCATCGCACGTAACTCGCACTCCGCAAATAAACCGATTGCATCATCGATGCGGTGTTTGACGTCCGGTTCTTTGTTCAGGGCCAAGGCAAGAGCAGCTCCGTTCCTTTCAAGAAAGTCCGTCGAGTCAGACTCTACCAGTGTCGGAGTGCCTGTCATAAAACCATTACAAGTCAAGTCCTTGTTGCACTGGAAGCACTTACTAGACAAAACGGGAGCAAGGCTTGCTTCTGGAACTGTTGGGGCAGCAGCGAGCTCGTCAAGAACCGGCGCAGAGATGGTGAGGTGGTCCGGTCGTAGGGAAATCAGTGCAAGGACTTCCGGGATGGCCTTAATGCTATCAAGGGGCATTACAATCCTCTGCATAAAAATGCCAATGAAGTAGCCTACCTAGCTGGCATAACGAGGGTGTCAGAGCCCTTGAGTGCGGCAATAATGGAGGCGATGACGGGAAACATGGGATGTTCCTGGGCTGGATCGTCGTATTTGATCCAGGTCGCTTCGTCAAAGTGGACGCGGAGTTCTTCAAGTACAAGTCAAACCACAACATCACAACAGAAAAAGTAGAATGCACCATTGAAATAGGGTGCAACATATGTACATCCCGCCTGAGCAGCAGCACGCGCCTGTGGAACTGAAAAGACACACGTCGCAAGCGTATGAATAGGCACAGAATCCGAATTAGATAGGGGCGATGAGAGAGCGTGGCATGCCAAGATTCCTGCGGGTGTTGCTGGTATCTTGATACAGACACGAGAACTAGGAAAGACATCGGTATTCCTGCGATACCATAACGGAGTAAGCATGCCTAGGGATACCACGAGCCTCGAACAGTTTCACGATGCGTCGTGCGTGTAATATTGTTCCCTCGACGTCTTGGGCGACACTTGGTGACGTCTGAACATGCACTTTTCCACTCAGGTATGGATATACGAGTTGCGCCATGTTCACAGTCTGAATGGCCAGGAGGGCAAGTACTCGAAAACATTCTATAGCATGATCAGCACTCACAATGACGTCCAGTGCCTCTCGTAGTCGTTCCCCGACTTCTTCCACGTCCACAGCAGGAGATGGGTGTAAAGATTGTACATGTCGGATAGCTTCGAGCACCAGTGTCTTATTCTCGGGTTGCGTGGATTGATTGTGGACGATGGCCTGATTGGAGGTCATATCAGTGAAGGTGTACGCCTGGTGACGTTGGGCCGCTGCTGGATCCATGGAGTCAAGATCGACTTTTACGAGGTCGCGTAGCTGTGACAGGAGTCGAACGTCTGGAGACATCGAAAATCGTCGAGCAATACAGTGGATATCGATAGGATGGCATAAACCCGTTAAGAGACCATTTCTTTATATAACGAACACGGCTTGTCGGTCCGAGTGTTGAAGCTTGAATTCGAAGAATCAAGACGATTTTTCATATCCCCACCTTGAACTTGACACAAGGAGGTCTAGATGCTGTGTGACACCAAAAGGCAACTGGAATAACCGTCGTCTACTTCATAAAAATTATCGGACCACCTTTTTTGTATTTTGCCTTGTTGGGATCTTCCTGGAGCGTAAATGACTCTCCTTCGTACGAGCCACAGCAATCTTCAGTGCCTGGTCATCATCATCATCATCATTATCGTCTGCGTCCTCGACACGAGCGTCGTCAAATGAGTATGGGAGGGGAACCTCGCGTGTCACACGATACTGATCCATGTTACCGAGGTGTTCATTCTCAAGACGATCTGTACAGGTATATATGATCAGGGAGAGTCAAAGTGTTTGGAAGGGAGCTTACAAAAGTTCCACTGCCACCTCCGAAAGATCTCCAACAGTGCGCCGATAAACGTACGGAGATACATACTCGGTCCCTCGTTGGGAATATAGATTACCCAAATGAAGCGAATCAGTACATTAGTTATCTGTTGTCCGTGAGCATAGAAGTTCAGGTTGTTTTGGCAATACTAATACTCACAATCGCAAAATAGTACAACTGATAGGAAGGCGTCAACGAATGATGGTGCAAGAATAGGCCAGGACGTACGGGTATTGAATTTGTATAGATTAATTCTTCCCGTAGGAAAGGGTAGCCGGCACGCGACCGAAGGACCGACCAATCCATGAGGAGATCCTATAAATGTGAAATTTACACACGAGCGGTGGATTCGAGAGCACACATACCCAAGTGGAGGCATAGATAGAGTAAACCGAATTAAATAGAATCCACAGAGCAAAAATAGAGTCGCGGTCCTGAGAGCCTGAAATAAAAGGACATGTAGGTCGCTGCCGCACGTAGTGATACAAAAACTTGACGTACCGCGGTAACGCCAAATATAGAAGAACAGATTACTGATGATACCAGAACCATACTTTCCACCCTGAGAACAAGATGATATCAAAACACAAAAATTCAAGGCAGCAGCAGATAGACACCAACATTGACCAGATGGGTCACAAGCCCAGAGTCGTAATAACGTTTCACACTCTGCACCAAACGGCACAAGAGCGGAAGCGATGCAAGGATGAATATGGCAGGCCACTGCGGAGACCCAGAAACGCCGCACTTGTTCCAATCCTCGTCAAAGCCGCGAGCGTACACACACGCAAAGAAGTAAAAGTTGGACAGCGTGAACACGAGGCTACAAAGCTGGTCGCTAAAAATTGCTTGAGTCCGCGAAAGCCCTAGTTAAAAAAAAAAAGAACACTCACCCCATCCAGAAGTCTGTAAATTCAACGCGGCGGGTTCCGGACAGAAGGAGCTTCCCGACATTCTTCAGTAACCAGTAGCGCGATGACTTGTAGTAGAATGGCAAAGGCTCAAACATGAGAAGGCCGCAAAAGCTTAGCCACACAAGTGGCCAGATCTGCGGCGATATGTGCGACGACCCGATACGCTGGAAGGAAAGCCAAAAGGCATAACATAGCCCCGCCAAGAGAATACTTGGAATCTAGCAAAGCAAATAAGATAAACCCTAAGTATTCATTGGTAGTATACAGGGTCAGCGTACCTCGTAATACTCGCGATAGTCCAGCCGTGTTCGCGTATCCAATTCTAACAAAAGTTCAGTTTTAAATCCGTGGATAGAAGTTGAATAAAATCCTAGCTACCAAAGATAAATACGTAGTTAATTCGAGCGCCCGCCCACACAAGCAAATTCGCGCCAACAAGCAGCGAGAAGAGAACAGGTATGAGCATGATACCATAAATGAACAACAGTGCACCCCATGCAGGAATATTATCACGCGTCGATTGCTGAAAACCTAATGATTCGGAACGATGTTGAATAATCTATCATCACAAGAAAATAGAACCACACACTGGCATAAAGACCGGAGACAAAGGCAGGGAGGGCGAGCCCGAGAAGGATACCAGATCGAAAAACGCTATAATGGTGACTTCTAAACCGGAAACCAGCACGGAGACGCTTCACGGCTCGTTTCTTGTCTCCTCGGGCTTGCAAAATGGTCAGCGTTCTCAATTACGGCATTTGAGATCAGGATTTACCGAAACGAGAGGCATAGAGAGCCTCCATCGCGTGCATCATCTCTTGCACGGTTTTTCCGGATGCAAACGTGGTCATTTCCACCTAGTCTCGTTCAGAGAGAGGCTCACGGTATGCAGCGTCCATAAGACCTTACCTTTTCGTGCATGTACTGCCGTTGGGCTGGTATCTATCCAGTATCAGTGATCAGCGAAATTGTAACGAGGTTGAAGTGGACAATAAACTTTAGTTATCTTCTCAAATTTCTTCAAGACTTTTCGAAAACCCGTCAAGTTCAAGATCTAAAATTTTCAGTCAGCATATTCGGCATATAGGACAAAGGGCAGTGGCAGACACGATAATTCTCCAGAACTTCCAACCCCCTGTAGGCAGGATTAGTCAAGTTCCACGAAGCGTGCTGGTACGACCTTACCGATAATGCTCCAAGACTGCCTTTTTGATCTTCTTCTTAGCAGATATGTAGTCCTCTGGATCAGACGATAACACTATACGTCTTCCAGGCGACCTTTCCTCCTCCTCGACTTCCTTCCTCTCCACATCTACATCTAAGCCTCCGTCTTCATTAACCACGCTTTTCTATGGAACGCATTGACACAGGGTCGGAACTATAGAGTGAAATTATGGCTCACACTGTTGTCAGGAGGCTTGATGTTCCCGGCATTCGCCTCCGCGGAATGAGACGTCTGCAGAGACCGAATTTTTTCTTTAACGTTGACGACGAGACCACTTGTCCGGGACAAAGGATGCGTAGACTATTTAGTCAGGTCACGTTCAAGGTAGCTATTGAGACTATAGATCAACCCATACCTGGATTAGTTTCTTGTGGTCTGCAAGTTCCTCTAGCTGCTCCTGTAGCATTTTCGTACGAGTGAGCATCTCCTTCTCCCGAGCCGCGTAAAAAGAATCGATCTTGTCAAGTTGTGCATCAAGAGCGACGAAAAATGCCCGTTCAGTTGGATTCAGCTGAATCAGAAGTTCGCTAAGCGAGAGACGTTCCAAAGGATTCGTCGGTCGTGGGGTATTAGTTCCTTCTGTACATTGCAAAGAAGATGAGAATGGCAAGTTCTGTTATGAAATAGTTACATACGGCGCAGTGACAGAGCCCCGGTGCCTTGCCTTCTGAAGCTCGCTAGCGATTTTGGATAGACAACAGTCGGTCTTTGGCCAACTCCAGTGGTCTTCGAGGCACGTTCGATAGGTTGGGGAGACGACCTCTCCAAAGACAGTGTGGCCGACTGTGATTGCAGAGTGGAAGCCTCTTCAATGGAAGGCTTATGCCCACCTGTTATAGCAGAAGGTTTTTTTTGCGACATAAACTCTGAAGATCCTGTTGCGCGGTGGTCGCGATTTTCACGTTCGCCTTCAGGTTTGGATTCCGGAAGTCTTTGCGTTGATTCATCGATTGCAACATTTTCATCTTCAGGTTTCTCTTCTACAGTCTCTACGTCGCGTCCGTCTTTGAATCCTAACCCTCTCCTGATGTTTGTCGTGATCCAGGACCGGCGAGGCTTGGGTTCCTGGCTTGGTTGAGCATCGTCAACGAGGCCCGGTGCACGCGTGATGGATTCTTCAAGCCCTGGTTCGCCAGAAATGTCTTTCGTTATCTTCGCCGCGGGAGCATTTCCATCAAGGTCTTCGGGCTCACTCGAGAGGTCAGACGAGAGACCTTCGTATTCTTTCTGAATAGCCGTTATACTCTTCTTTAGCCCACGGTAGTCGCTGAGAAATTGCCGAGTTTAGTGGCTGCGGTGGTGCCCAAGACTTTTGTTGCTCACATGTAGGCCTTTTTCCACTCCGGCGTCTTGACTGAAAAATCAGAGGCCTGTTGCCACGCGAATCTCAATAACGCGCACCTGAGTGTCCTGCAGGTATCTGATGATCGAGATTCAGTTGAATTGGTTCAACGGAAATTCAGGAAATGTACCGACCTCGCAAACTTCATGTCTTTTTAACTTTGAGTATGTTGTCGCACAAGAGAATTCTGAAGCAAAGATCGAGGTTTGGAGGCCAGCATGAGCTACTTATAGAGAACTTGGAAATTTTGCTGTAGATACATATGGCACAAGAGTAAAAACTGTAAGATACCGATAAGTCACCGGAGATCGTTCCGATTCCGATCCAATGTCGTCATTGTACTACTGAATAATCCTCGAATCTGCCTCTGCATACATGTTTTGAATTTGAATAATAGGGCCTACCTGGTGAGTTCATAGGACCGAACACTTACAAGGAATCATACCACTAGACCATGATGGGACATAAAGACCATTAGTGTCGTCTTCAGAAAAGCCTACGCCACTGGCACAACCACAACGATGACAGAGGAAAGGACCCTCACCAACATGTTTCGACAAGCGATGCGTCTACTCAAACCTCCGTCTACTTCTGCCGACTAGTCGAGCGCATATCCTAGGACTTGGGTTGGCGCTCTGAATAGTAGGCCGTCATCCGTTCCGTTGATCTAAGCACCAGTGTGGATAGCTATAGTCTTCATGTGTGATGGATTGAACCAGCCAAATGCTGAGGGCAACAAGCTACCACGGGTGTGGTTGATAACGATATTGTTCACACGCATCAGGCATTACACGCACTGACCACGACTTGATATGCCGTCCAAAAGCCTCAGCCTGCTAGTGAGGCCTGATGGCTATGCCAGGACTGATCATGCCTAGATAAGGCTCTCTGGGTTTCCCCGACAAAGGACACGAGCCCTTAAATGCGGCTGGAACATGGCGCTCACCCCAAGTTCCCCCTCACCTGGTATTCACATGACTCGTATGCCCAACGAAGATGAGGCTCCCCTCCTACCTGCAAACGAGCAGCAGAAACCAATCAGAACCCTGCCCTGGAGCCAGCTGTCAATCATCCTCTTTGCCATGATTTGCTCATCAACTACAGACTCAATTAACGGCCCATTTATCACTCAGGTACCTTCGCTTTATGGGAGGTGTCTCAAATACTGACATATTATTTGATTCTCTCTCGCGGCTAGCTGATTGGTGATTTGGACGTCGTGGGCGGTAATAAGGGGAAAATAGGATATTACCTCGGGGTGATTGTGAGTGTAGCCACCATCATTCAAACGTCCTCCTTCCCATCGTCTTTTTCACTCATTTGAACGATAATATCAGGGGACATGTCGGTCTGTCATAATTACTATGACTATCCTTTTCTGGAACAGACTATCGGATCGCATTGGAAGAAAACCCGTCTTCCTTATTGGCATGTTGGCGTCCATAGCTTCTATGTTTGGCTTTGGGCTTTCTCGTACTTTTATGAACTTACTTGCAAGGTACCTTTTCCTTCGTATTTCCCTCTCTTGGTCCCAACAGACAAAATATGTTCTGAAGCTCAGTTATCTCTCCTCTGTTCAACGGTAACGCCGGTATGTCTCAGTCAGTTGAAGTATATCTTTTGATTTAGGTCGGCATTTATTCAGGTGTCATCAAGACTATCATTGGTGAAATCACCAACGCGTCCAACCGGGAGGCAGGTTTTGCATGGTTATACGTCGCATCAGCAATCGGTTCAACTATTGGGTATGCTCATTTCTGTCCCCGCATTCAAGTTGTACCAACACTGGTGCCTATAGGCCTTTCGTGGGTGGTACATTAGCAAAACCCAGCGAACGCTTTCCCGGGTTCTTTCGGGGTGATTTCTGGAGGCAATATGCTTACTTTCTCCCCTGCCTCGTCGCCGCCATGCTCGTGTTTACATCGTTCTTCATAACTATCTCTCTCTTCAAGGAAGTAGGTTGTGTCTTCCACATTATAAACAACACAGACCTCTGAAGGTTGTGCCCCTCTAGAGTTTGCCTCAACGCTTAGTACTATCGAGGATCGATCCAGACGATTCTTCCCCTCCGGTCAAGCGTGTGCCTCTTCAGCAACTCTTTACTTACCCCATCTTAATCGCCATCGGGAATTACCTTTCTCTCACACTTCAATTTCTCTCTCACCGCATCCTTCTTACGCTCTTTTTCGCACTGCCTGTTCAAAATGGTGGCCTGGGCCTCAATCCAGCTGCAATAGGCATCATCCTCGGCACCTACCATGGGCTCACCGGCATTTTCATGGCTACCTGCTTCTCGAAGGTCGTTCATCTCATGGGCGCCAGACGTGTAGTCACCCTTGGGATGTGCAGCTCTCTCGCCCTCTGGGTCCTCCTACCCGTTACCCATTACTGCGCTTCGCAATTTCCGTTTGCTGTAAAGATCGGTATCGCTCTAATATCGATTCCCGAGATTTTCATAGAAATGGCTGGAGGTTTTTCTATCTATTCCTTGGATATTGGTTTATGAACTCATTTTTTCTAATACAGCCGCTGTTTCAATGTTTATCACTTCAGCAGCGCCGACCAGGCATTCACTAGGTTCCGTAAATGGACTTATGCTGACGTTTGGCGGGGTGGCACAAGCGCTGGGACCCTTAGCTGTCACCTCTTTTTTTTCTTTCTCAGTTGAACGCAATCTTATGGGAGGGTATGCCGTGTATCTTGTATTGTTTATTTTCTCTTGTTTTAGTATATGGTGTTCGATGAGACTACCTCATAACGTGCAGCCTGTTTGGGAGCAGGAGGATATCTATGATGATTGAAAATTTTTTCACTGGTTCATAGATTATACCATCATGATAGAGTATATTCCACAATATTTAATACGAATGTCTGCTTGGTGCTCTCACTGTAACGATGACGCCACCCCCCTCGATACTCTTCCTGTTCCACTCTTTCTCGATCTCTCATCAGTCATGGAAGCCTTTATATGACAGAATGTTGAGGACGATATAGACGACAAGACCACGCGCAGAGCGGTGGTGGTTGAGAACGATATTGTTCACACGCTCCTTTTCTTCTGGTCATCATGACGAATGGCGAGGGCGAAGTCTCACGCACCGTGGCTTATATCGTCTCGTCAGAATTAATCGCGGCCTCTTCACAACTGCCATCCAACAAGCAACGTTCATCGACTGTTCACTCCCTGATTCACGCATTTGGCCTTTCAAAACGCGTCCAAGTTATCAGGCCTATTCGCGCGTCCTACAAAGACCTATCGACCTACCACACCCGCGACTACCTCGATGTTGTTCTTGCACCACAGAAAGCTACATCCGACGTTGACGATGAATTTGGTCTAGATTCCGACTGTCCTCCTTTCCCTCTCCTCCCGGCCTATGTATCACTCGTCGCAGGGGCAGCTCTTACTGCCGCCCAGGCCCTCATCACAAATACTGTTCAGATCACAATATGCTGGGATGGCGGGAGACACCACGCTCAAAAAGGCGAGGCAGCAGGCTTCTGCTATGTCGCCGATTGTGTTCTCGCCATAATGGCCCTCAAACGCGCTCCGCCCCGGACACCCGGCGGGCACAAGCCTCGCATCATGTACATTGACCTTGACCTACATTTTTCAGATGCAGTCTCTCAAGCATTTTCTTCATCGAATTCACGAATTCCTCAAATTCTCGTAAGCCGTCCGTTCCATGTTCGCCGTACTGACCCATTAGAAATGAATAGACTTTCAGCATTCATCACTCCTCACCGGGTTTTTACCCTCCTTCCAACCTCTCTGGTCTCCCCGATCCATTGGCGTCCACCTTCGACCCATTCACGCTCTCCTTGCCTCTAAATACCGGCGCAGGCCCTGCAACATACCAGCGTATCTGGCCTCTCGTCTCAAACGTTAAAGACGCGTTCGAACCAGATTACATCGTCCTACAGTGCGGTGTCGACGCACTCGCTGAAGATCCATGCGGTGTGGCAAATTGGAACCTCGAGGGTCTGAACCAAGTTGTCACCAGCGTTCTGGGCTGGGGCCTACCCGTGATGTTGCTTGGCGGCGGCGGGTACAACACGCCAAACGCAGCACGCGCCTGGGCGAGCCTTACCTCGATTGCCCTGGGCGAGCTACTCCCGCTGGACACCCAGATACCGGACCACCCGTCCTTCCCGCTGTATGCCCCGTCCTTCACGGTAGGCTGTGTCTAGTCCATTTCCCAAGATCAAATACACTGACGGGGTTTAATAAAGCTTGACGTTCCCGCAGGCACAATGCAGGATAAAAACACGGACGTTGACTTGCAAAGCGTGGAGACGTGCTATAGAGATGTTGTACGCGTACTCAAAGAGAGGATGGGCGCGGGTTTTCCAAGTTGAGCCCGGCCGTCCTTCTGTGTATCTTGTGTACCTGCAAGTTCAACAGAGGTATTTTCAATGGACGCTGCTGTTAATTACATTTTGGCCTGGATCCCTGAGCCACTGACCAAGCTGTGACGCTATCCAGCCATGAATGAATGGCGCAGTCTGGGTGTTATGTTATCAGGCCACTCTTCGCACAAGCAGCTTTGTAAAGATCTACTTTCAATATAACTTGAGATCGAATGAATGTCACGGTATACAAATTATTGACATCGTCCCAGTGTAAGAGAATTCGGTATAGGTGCCTAGGCATTTTATAACAAATCCAACCCTTTGTTACTTCATGGAAGATGCAATAAGCTCCAACTCTCTCGCAATCATAGAATTTGGGCACTGCTTGCGTAATTCCCTGGTGGATAAAGTGCATTAGATACAAGTGAGGGCAAGAAGGTAAGAAGGAATCTCACTCCAAGCCTTTCTTGTCTCCCCTCTCCTTGCAAGCGTTGCCTGCCATCCGCCATTCACCGCACAGCACATACATCTCCGCTCTCTTCGGACCGTCGCAACGAGCAACATACGCCACAGCTTCCTTCGAATGTCCAGTGTCGACAAGGTGGCGGACAAACGCCTCATAACCAATTGGACTTCTTTTGGATTTAGAAAACGCCTCGAGAGCCTCGAAATCCCCCAGTGTCGTCAGCGCGTGCAGTTTCAGATACCAGAACCTATACGGAAGAATTTAGCGTAGCCGAGACATTAAAACACAGTTGTCTACCTCTTATCTGGCACTTTAAAATCGCTCTTGACCTTGTCAGCTCGTTTGGACATCCCGTTAAGTATACATAGTCGCATGGTCTCGTTCACGCTTGTTCCAAAGAAGTCAACCTTCCCGTTAGATTCTCTTTCCAGTTGTTGTTGCAGAGTCAGGAGGCGCGTAGACTCGTCCATCATCTATTAATGGGTGAGTTAAGGACGACTGTCGCTAGAAACATGACTACCTTTGCTTCAAAAGTGCGGTCCTTGTCATCAGAGAAAAACTTATGGGCAGCTTTAACTGCAGCGAGTTTGGATGTTGGGTCCTAATGAATTGTCAGCCGAAGCCTCGTCAGCCATATTTTTCCCGAACCTTGATTCTTGAAGCTTCGTCCAAGGACAACACGGCACTTTCAACGCGTCGGTCATCTGAATAATAAAAGTCGCGTAGCATCTCCCGATTTTGCTCCCTGGCGTAGACCTCCAGGAGCCGACTTGCGGCTGCAAGCTTCGGGCCGCCCGACTCAATGAGGCGGAAGAAGTCACCGAGAGTCAACCGCTTGTGTAGATGAAGGAGGACATGATACACTGAAAATACCCTCTGTCATTCAGCATCAACAGATTAAGACATCAGAAAAGGGTGGCTCACCAAGATCAGTATCACCGCTATCAACAGCCTTCTCCAATGCTAGTCGGTCCTCCTTCATCGTAAGAAGCAATGGAACCTGATCTGACGCCCTTGATTCATAGTTCAGCAACTGTAGGAAGGGGCTCAATCAACTAGCGCCAACATTATGATAGGAGATATGCACCTTAGTCGCTAGCCCTGAGCGCCCTACCTCCCATGCACGCTTCGCGATGTCTGCGTAACTTACATCAGAGCCTCCAAGTTGTTCGAATTTTTGGACGATCATTCGGCAAACTTCTTCATCACCGCTCAATTCAGCATCTTTCCCTGTCCCAGTAGTTGTTGGTCGTGAACGTAAGATCTTTGCGCTAGCCCAATGCTTCAACACCGGACCAGGCTTGAGAGATAGAAATGCTGATATTCTTAGCGCTAGAAGATGTAGGTTACGTGAGGTGAGTCGTTTGACGAGTTGTGAAGGCGATGCATAGATGTATCTCAAACGAGAATTCAGGGCAACTCGGACAGAAGAATTCAAAAAAGGACTTACTGTGAATAAGTAAGGGGAATGCCGATCTCGTAAAACCGGACAGCATTCAACACCTTGAGCGTCTGCCCCATGTTTACAAAATCAGTGGGATTATAGAGATCAAGATATCCACGACCGAATTTGGCAGCCTAGTAAAAGGGCATTATTAGAAATAATTCTCCTAGAATAGTGCACTTACATTCAACAATCGACGTTGCCAATAAGGCTCCCACTCTTGTCCAGCTGCGTCAATGCACTCATCTACGGCAGCTGCGAGGTCAGGCCGGATACTCCGAATACTCTCGTCGGCCTTAGGTAGACGCTGGATGAAACTCTCCCATGCGGCATACAAGATCGCCGATGGTGTCGTTGATCCAGGTCGAAAGATTGACAAGGAAGATGCTGTTCATCGTATTCGTATTAGAAGAGGCGAAGAAACAGTTCGGCAGATGCGTACTGGGGACTTTTTGGATCATATCACAAACATCCGGCCCCATGATCCTAACGCCATCAGCCTCTGTGACTGCGAAGACTGGACCGGAGTGAGGAAACCTAGGATAATCAGTGAATATATTGGCACGAGGATAATACGAATGCGGCGTACTTGAGAGTGTCTCCGTAAGGTCCAACTAGAACTACCAAGGAATCCCAAGTCACCACGATTGCATCATTACCACACCACTCTACTTGTCGTACGGGCCCTTCGGCTTCGTTCACTGTCGTTGTGTCGAATTCGGCCATACTGCGTTGGAAGTCTGTTGATACGGCCCAAAGAGTTCCGGAGAACGTAAGTAGGGCTAGCGCTTTGCCATTGGGGGAAGGCGATATATGGGTAAACGGTCCGCGTGAAAGGCGTTGGTCCACTGTTTCCAAGTTGTCAACGCTCAGAATCGTGGATTCCACCGATAGAAGGACTTCAACATGTCTTGAGATATTGACGTCAGGAGGAATGACAGACCAAACATGTGGTGGTTCAGTCAATCCTAGTATTCGTTTTGAGATAATAATCTGCAGATTAATCCACTGAAACTCACCAGGGCTTGACAATGTAAGTGGTCTTCCGCCTTCCCAACCTTTGACCTCAAGCAAAGTCAACGCGCCTGTCATAGCTACGAATCCATTATCTTGGATACGCGCGTCAATCAGTCCGAGTTCAGATGCTTCGTTCCCTAGAGAATGTTGCTCATAATCGCCTTGCAAGTCGTACAGTCGGTACACGCCCTCTTCGTTCACTACCACCAACCTCTCGTCTGCAGTCCATCCAAACCGAACAATGCGACCTTGGTCCCACTAAAAGGCGTAAGTTTAGCCCAAACAAAAGAACAGATAAATATCCACACTAAGCAGTAGGATGGCATCTCCAGCTGGTGAATATAGTTGTATCTGTGCTTTAGAAAGCGAGCTCGTCCTAGGGCCCACAGCAACAAGTTTTAAATTATCTCGCATAACAGCTAAAAAACTCAATTATTAGATGTTATATGAGGGCGCGAGCACGAGGGAAATGACCTATTGGGCCGCCATGTCTACACCCTGCCACAATGTAGTCACTAAGATTTGGAAGTTTGTCGGTGATGGAGTACAGTTGCTGTCTTCGGTAGAATGCGTCCCCGTCTTGAATAGCCTCCCATGTTGCTGTAGGGTGTTCAACCATACTGAGAGAACTGAAGTCAGAATGAAGTTGCGGTTTTGGCAATATCTGATCATGTGATTGGGACGACGCGGAGTCGGCGGCGGACGCGTCGTCTTCAGGACGACTTCGGACTCCTTGGTACTACTTTAGTACTTCGATGAAATCGACTTAAAGCACAGAGATAAAATAATGCGCGGCTAAATCGTAGTTTAATGCATTGATTCCTTCAATGTCTACCAAGTAGTTCGCCCAAGTCATGGGGCATGTATTATAGAAAATGCGAAAACAGCAACACTTTTGCTGAACAAATAAGTAATATACATACTAGTTATTATCAAGTGGCCAGCACAGGTTGGGCGATTATTAGTGGTGAAATCATAAGATACGGACAGGAATTCGAGCGCGGAAGTTATCTTGGCCAACGAGTACTGATACTTCAAGATAATACTGATATTCGCGAGTCAATGTTGCAGCATACGAGGCAGAGTACAGGAAGAAGTACCTTGACGCTTAAGCCTACCCAGTCAAGGCAAGGAAGCATGTCTCGTGGAACAGGGATTTCGTCTCTATGAAGGCCGTCAGGAAGGGCTGCATACGATTCCAGCGTTGGATGGCCTCGCAAGTCATGGAGCTGATTTCGTGGTCGTTTTGGAAAGCCAATACAAATGCTGGTTTGTAATGTGGTGGTTTCTGTGAAGGTCTGGTTTGGGAGTGGAGGTAATGGTTTATCTGGAGTTTCGTCCAAAAGTTTTACAGCCCTAATGATGCGCGATTGTCCGCTCCGTGCGACAAGCTTGAGAAGTTTAGATCTCTGGGCGTCCGACTCTTCGCCGGAATTCGAAGGAGTATGGGGTGGCGTCGGTAGGGAAGAGATTTGTTCTGTAAAATTGACTTGCCGTAGCAAGGACACCGAAATAGTAGCATCTGCGGCGATCTCTTTCGCCAAGCTAGGAGATCGAGGAGTTGTCGTGAAGACAACGAAATACGGGATCGACGATGGGCGAGAGAAGGTAACCGACGTAGGTAACGTAACCTGAAGAAAATTAAATAACAAAACGGCATAAAGTGGCGATGTACAACTTACCGCACACCGGAAAGGCATGGGCCGATCAGATATTAAAGGCATCTCTAGCCAAGATTTTGAGATCGAATCCGGCAACTGTTCGCGGTCGGGATAAAACACAATGGGTACATCGAGGCTGCCCGACGGTTTCAACAGGAGATTCAGAAATGTTACAGCAGATACTTACACAGCAGGTGCATCCAACGCATCTCTGGCTTCCCAGATAGCTTTGACTTTGTAAGATACGTCGACTGTACGAGATAAAGCTCCCGAGTCCTGCGAGCCAACAAAAGACGCTGGCAGTTCTTCACCTTGCCTGCAACTAAGAGGCAGATCGAACGCGAATGAGTAATGTCGGTCGGTCACGGGGGTATTCAAACCAAGGCTTGTAGCACTGGGACGCCGCCTCATGAACGCGTCGCGAAAGGCTGATCGGGAACTTGTATCTGCGGGAGTGACGTGTATAAGAGTCGAAGAAGAGAAAAAAACATGTCTCCGTCTCTTGGGGACCTGCGAGCTTTCTGGAACGACGTCGTCTTCCGTATCAGTACTAGATGTGGATGTGTATGAAAATATTCCTTCAATCTATGCAACTGAAATTCAACATTAAATCAAAAACTTGATACGCTGAGTTCCTTACAGATACGGTGACTTTCCCGGTATGATAGCAGCTCCGATCCAGAATTACCTTGCCTCCGACTTGATCGTGGCTGTTGAACACGGCCAGGGGACCTTTGACATCGTTGCGGCCTTGGTCTATCATGATGCATGGGCTATACAGCTGAAGCTGAATCTGTGAGGACCTATGAATGTTGTCCTCAGAAAAGGGCCTTCATGATGAAAAAAGACCCTGGCATACCGGTATATGGACACATGCGAGTATGAAAAGGTTGAGCTCGTCGGAGGAAAATTCGAGGGCCCCAACGATTGGGGGTCATCGTTGGGCATCGAATCTCCGCGACGACGAGACATTTTTCAACAACGGAAGAGGTAGATCACAGGATAGACGAAGTCGATAACTAGATTCAGACGAAGGTTCCAATCGGCATTCGGGCGAAGGGCAGGGAAACTAAATTTCTGAACCCAACAACATATATGCCAACAGCTCGCTTCTTAGCGAGAAGCTACCAGGAACCAGGCCGCCTATGCATACCAACCGTGATTTATTATTGGTGATTGACAATCGCCAGAGATACAAAGATCGGGGCAGACTCGTCCGCAGATCTGGGATCCAAAGGAGTGGGCTAGACTCACGGTGCCAGGTAGACTCCTACCAGGTGGGGAAGCTGGGGAAGTAAATAGAGTTTTTGTTAGTGATCCTCAGTGATTCTCTCACGTTTGTTTGCGTCTTGAAGGGTCGAGTCAAAGATTTTACCGGCGCGTGTAGACATCCATCCGAAAGACTGATATTTCAAGTCAGAGGATCTGATTTATCTTTGATTAATACAGTTTGCTCATCCTTCGACTGGCCTCTATTTGGGGCTGATGTGGCTTTTCGGATATGTAAGTGCTACGGGATCCGAAACAAGTTGTACGCTTCAGAGTCAGCATGTGAAAATAATTCCTTCCGAAGTACCTGTACTACCTGTACAGCCTGTCGTATACCAGAAATCCTCAAGGGGATTCCGAGCCTCAGTAGTTGGCATGCTGATATCCGAGTACTAGTGGGATGCCGACTCAATTAAGTATCCAACCACAAACGGAATACACGTCGCCTTGTATACCTCGGTAGGTATGGCAAACGGGACTTAGAATAGTTACCATGCCAACAACACAAGTTCAAATGGTCGCTTTGTTGAATCTTGCGCAAGTAGTCAACTAGTCGACGATGACGACCTGGGCTATATCTAAGAAACTAAGAAACCGTGGACTTTGAGTTGTTGAAATTGGTCAATGTTGGGCGTTGAACAGTGGGCGTTGATGGGAGCCAATGAGATGCACATTGTAATCCCGTCCCGGAAAAGGAGCTCGGGTCATACCTGGTTTGACGGTGCCATCTAAATAGTGGAACTGAATGACCATTGGATCAGCTTCTAGAGTGTGTGATTAACGGCTACTTATAGACTTACCAGAGATGCTTGTGGACTATACCCCGAGTCCGAGTGTCCTGTCGGGGAAGGAGATTGGACGGATCACATGAACAGACACCGAGATAGTGTTTGAAGTGGAAATGTCAAGCCACGGGGTGACATTTGAGCAACTAAGAATTTGTCGCTCCGTGTGATCAGCGTTTTGATTGGCCAGCATGTAGTGATCATGCGAGGACATGTTGGCATATTATGAGAGCTGGGACCCGGAGATGGGGCCGATCATGTTCGCGAAGAAATCGGGACACTGTCTGAATTGTATCACAACCGTCACCCGGTGTATGGCCACGTGGAAGGGTGAGGCGCAGTTTCGAAGTCATGCGTGAGACTTGGATGTAAGAAGTTCTTTGGAAACAAAAAGGCCTTCAGGGGTGACCAAAGACAGATTACTGGGATAAAACACAGGTTTTCAGCTGACCCTGTCGAAGTTCTGACTAACCTGCCCAAGAGCCGCACTAGTATAAGACGTGTAAAACAGCTCGTAAGAAGGACAAGAGGACGCCACATATCAGAAAGGAAATCCAAAAGGCAGAAAACAAGGCAAGAAAAGACAAAGAACTTCGTGAATTGGTGTAGATATTCCCACTTCGTTTCTATTGGACAGATGACGAAGCACGTCGCGTGAGAGGTGACGCTCTCGTGAAAAAGTTGAGGACGACGCCTTCGCCCCCACTAAGCCAACACGGGGATTATCCATTCATATGTGATTCCACAATCAATTAGGAGGTGGGAAAATTATCCCAGAAAATATGACCCCCTAGGATAAAGAGCCAAAGAAGAAGTTTCCCGAGCTAACAATCGTTCCGGTATAAGCCAGTATAACGATTTCAGAATGACGGCAACGGTTAGGGATGCCACGGCTGGCATTCTGGGCGTGTTACCACCGCCGTTCAGCGAGAAAAGCGAGCTTCAAGGAACGCTGATATCACACTCCGTCAGCTGAGATGAACTTACACACCTTCGAATTCAAGGTTCGAGAATCCATTTGGCAAGAAAGCGAACCTCGTGTCAAGAATCAGGGAATCTCCCGGACAGGTTTACTACCTCCAGAGCATGTGAACAAGTATGGGTCGCATGGTCGCGAACCTCAATTTATGCGCGGACAACAAGGTCAATACAAGAAGGGTCACAAGCGGGAAGTTATTTACATTTATTGTTTTCGAAGGTCGCTTACTAATCGAGTCTCGGTTAGAGCCGGTCCGGGTGATTGAGCGAAGTTTACTAGCGGCGCTCAGGGACTTGGCGAAATGGTTTTGAAAGTGATCATTACAGGCAAGTCCCAGAATTCCTTGCCGTTGAACATGCAATCCAACTCAAGCATCGCCTACAGGGGCATCGGGCGTTTTGGGTACAGCAGTCCAACAGGCCTTCACGGGCGCACATCATGACGTCCTTGGACTCTCCCACACGAGATCTGGCGAAAATCTGGTGCAACTTGATCTGACCAAAGAATCAGAGGTTGAACAATTGTTTTCAAATTTTAAGCCTGACTGTACGTGGCTGTTCTATCTACGTTCAGCTTTTTCTTACGGTGTGCGGCACGAAGGGGTAATCCATTGCGCTGCAGAAAGACGACCAGATGTCGCAGAAAAGGTGCGATCCATTGAGATATACATGAAAGCTGTCATTGATTCAATGCATGCTGCCAGGATCCTGAAGGAACTCGTATTGTAAATTGGCTGCTGCATGATGGTAACTGATCCCTGACATCCACTTGCCTTCAGTTAAACGCTTGGGTGCCGGGACACTTGGCTACTCTCTCCCAGAAGTTGAACTTCAAATTGGTGTATATCTCAACAGGTTCAATACTGAAAATATCTTCCCACCTGCACTTCATCACTAACTGGCATTTGTAGATTACGTCTTTGACGGAACTTCGCCGCCTTACACCCCGTCTTCCTTGACAAATCCTCTACAATCATATGGTCAATCCAAGAGGGATGGAGAACTTGCTGTTCTCGCTGTCGACAGGGCTCATGCCATCGTTCTGCGAGTTCCAGTCTTGTAAGTTCTAAGTTTGTCACAAACTTCCACTGCGTTCAGATCTGTTTCAGGTATGGACCCGCGCCGAAGAATTCAGACTCTGCAATAAACATCCTCCTGGACGTGGTTCAAGATCAGTCTGGGAAGACATATAAAATGGACCATTACGCCACGAGATACCCTACGAATGTCGTTGATATCGCACAATTTTTAGTTCGACTATCTAGTACGACTTCCTAGCCATGTCTACAAATGATAACCATTAACCCTTTTTTACAACAGGCTCCAGAAATTTGATCCCTCCGATCTTGCATTACTCTGCCGACGAACCGTTCACAAAGTACGAAATCTGCTTAGTATTTTCCAAGATTCTCGGCCTTTCGCACAGTCATATTATTCCCGACGCCGAAGCGCCTACTGGGTCTGGTGCAACAACGCGTCCTCGTGACTGTCAACTGTATACTAAGGAAACGGAGGATCTACATGTTGGTGAAGCTGGACTTGGACTTTCGCTATTTGAGGAATGGTGGACTGACTACTTGAAGAAATAACGGCCGCAATGATTATCCTACAATGTATAAATGCTCATAACAGAAATCCTCTATTTGACGTTTTCAAGTTCTCTGATCAAACTTGTCAGCCATACTTTCGCCCATTTTGTGTTCGCTGTGATGATCCTTCCTCGTCTGTTTCTAAGGATGGTAGGCAAGGTTGGAGTCAGATGTGCTATGAGAAGGTAGACGGTTCACGCAAACAGACCTGTCCATCATCCCCAGACGACTGGAAGTATTCTAGAAATCGGAAGTCAGAAACTGAACTATGACCTGACGATCCGTGCATACGTTTTCTCTGCTCGGTGTCTTTCACGACCTCTACTTTCTGGCCGATTCTGTCGACTGACGACGCCCCCATGGGACTGTCTTCGCCGGTCGCTTCTAAAGGAGGGGACTGTGTACCAGAAATTGTAGATGGCATGGATAGCTGACGATTAATGAAGAGAGCAAGTTTGTTTAACGAGTCTCCTCAAATGACATCACTAAAATTGGATGACGTCATGTAAGCTGCAACTAACCTTGAGACTCCACCTTTCAAGTTTATAGCATTGGTTTTCACTGAAACCCCAGTCAAAAGAGCTTTTGACTGGTGCCCGAGGCTATTGCTTCACGCAGGTCCAGTCTGAAATTAACGCGCGACCAGGCGTATTCATTAGCCTTGCCACAGGAACGAGTACAATGGGCACCCGCAAGTGACAGTAATTCTAGTTTTATTATAAGATGATATACGATATAGCCCGAGAAATGGATTTCCACATCCTGCAAAGCAAGGTCAACTAAATTTAAGGAAGAATCCATCTGGGATGCACTGACTTTCATCCCATGTGGCTCATGGTATATAGTTGTCGGGGTTATAAGGAGGAGGAGGATCCGCTGGGCCCGCATCCTGTGGTCCTGTTGCGTCGACCCCTATCGCAGATTCTTCGTCTCTTGCCAGATTTTGCAACTCATGTAGATGAATGTTTTCATTGACATGATCGTTAGGCAGAGGAGTCAAGGGCAACGGCGGGGTGAATAGTACAGGAGTCACAGGCCGATGCGGCGGCGCAGAAACCACAGGCAGATATGCCGTTGCACGGTTAGCCGAGTCTATGCTGGATGCTGCGGGACCTACAAACTCAATCTAGTGTCCGTCAAGAAAAGCCGAATAACAACTGACCTCTGCTGACTCGAGAGCGGCGCTTTGTATTCCACAATTTGTAGCGATACCTCATGCATATAAATAGAAAGAAGAAAGTCCCAAGACTAGCAAGTATGGCTATGGTTTTTTTGTTAAGTTTGCTCGCGGTAGTGGAAGGAGGCGCTGGAGGAGTTAGCAGTGTTGTGCTAGTCCCTTCGAATAGTATATAGTCCAGCCAGAAAGTCTACAGGAAATGTGAATAGGTTACATGAATTAATGTAACCTCACGGACCTGTGCACCAGAGACCTCGTTGACTGTAACCGTGAGGTTGTGGTCCCCAGGAGTAACGCTTTGCGAGAAGAATTTCTGATGCAGCAACCAGGTGTTTGATTGCCCGGGCTCCGCTGTATTATAAGAATACTCATAGGTGTAAGGGGTACCGTTATCTACAATATAGCTTGAACTATGATTTCCAATATTCTCGTCGAGCAGACCATACACGGCGATTGACGAGCCTACCACAAGCTAAGATGAGCCTACAACGTGCATCAAACGAGGAATCAAACTCGCCTGTGAAGTAAACTATGAGACTATCGCCAGGCGTTGTACTGCCGTGTCTGGTATTGTTGAATGAGAGGCCATTAGGATAAACCGTTCCCGAATCAGAAGTCCAGCTCCCATTGTATTTAATTGCGGAGTCAGTGTCATCAAATGCCAATATATCATAGTCCAAAGAAGTCGACGAGGAAGGTGTAACCACGATGTAGTCCAAAATCAACTGCCCTGCAGTCGGGATCAAAGTCATAGAGTGAAGATCCGTAGCGAGGTTCTCGGTTGCCCACACTTGAACACCGGTCTGCTAGGCTTTAGACTGACGGCTAAAAACGAGGATAAGACTCTCACCTTTCCCGAAATTCCAGGCGTAAAATCCATCACAGCTGCTTGCACTGGAACCTCATCAATGCTGTAGTTGAATTTAAAGTCATTGCTTGGCTGTCCAAAGAAAGAGACGCCTGTGCCTTTAATGAGGAAAAAGGAATTAATACAGGAAAAGAATAAAAATTGTGGAAGCATACCATCGAAGGCGAATGTCATGGTCGGGGGTGTTACCAGAGTCGCGTTTGTGATACAAATATCATAGGTCCCAAAGAAAGTCGAAGGATCTGTATCGGCCGTCCATTGCGTTCCAGCGTAGACGAGACCTGAACTAGCGCTGTCGATGACAACAGAAACCGTCATGGTTTGAACAGAGAAGCAATAGAGAGGTAGCTTCGAGAAGCCGCAAGCGACTCATCCGTGAGCACTGGGCTGAACACTGCCCTTTTCCAGGGCCCGCATGTCAGATGGATGCAAGTTAGTCCCTGTCATACCGCAGGAGACTAATGTAGCTCGATATAACTTTCAACCCCTTGAAGCTTGCAAATTCGTCGGACTTCGGATAACGGAAGATCGGGCCGTTAATTGTAGAAGAATACTTCTTCTCTGCTTGCCATAGTCACCCCGCTAATCGTTCTCTATCTGGTTTCTGGATCAAGAGCACATACTTGGAGAGCCCTCGTAAGTCTACATCGCCATATAAAAGTATTTATAAAGTCTCAATACTTGTCGCCAGATTTAGAAAATGTCAAACAAGTCAGCGGGTCCAATTCGGCTGCCATCCAACTCTAAGCTTCCAGGTCGACGTCGTCCATTATCGCGTCTGCCATCTGGGAATGCCCGCGATTCGAAGGAAGCGCGCCGCGCTTCTCTTACTTCTGTGGGACCCAAAGCTCAGCGGACATCCAAAACCTCGCAGAAACTCGTCGTACTTCCCTCAGCTCCACAAACAAAGCCATTTCTCGATGAGGATCTAACGCTTGATTATGAAGCGGGCGGAGTGCGAGAGCTCAAGAGCCAGGCAGAACGCATGAGCAAGGAGCAGAGGGAGGATGCAGGGTTCAAACGAATTACTGCATATTGTGTCGCAGAGTCGTTCAAGACCAAGTTATTGGCTTCTTTTTTGAAGCGGGAGCATAACGTTGCACCCAGAGTCTTCGATGAAGCCTTGTATGTTGTAAGTATCGAATCGCTTCTGCCGAGGGTCTGCGTTTGATTTTTTACTCTTCAAGATGTATCACTTGCCACTATTACCTGGGTATGGTCCTGAAACAAACGTTCGTTCGTCAGTGCCTGCCAAAGCCTCCACCGGAAAATCCTTCTTGTCACGCCTTTCAGAAGCAGAAGAAGATGGTTATCAAGGAACGTACTTCAACTCAGCAACACCTCAACCAACCAGTACTCTCGAAGGTTATATAACTTCCTCTTCGCCCGTAGAGGCGCGTCACTATCGTCCAGATATCAACGATCCTCTCCTTCCTTCAGAAGCTGAATCCGAATTAGACACTCATTACGCGTCTTCTTCGGAGACAGAAGGCCCCCCTCAGCGTAAAGTCCACTGGCAATCCCCACCACCACGTCCCAAGCCCGAGGAAGACGTCGCTGAAGTCGTCTTCTTTGAGTACGGCGTAGTTGTATTCTTTGGCTTAGAAGAACGACAGGAACGTGACATTCTGGAGGATATTGAATGTGCTGGAATAGCAAAGCGTCCTTTTGGAGAGGATCTATGGGAAATTGAAGAGTGTCACTTTACTGTGAGGACTAAGTGGTTTTTTTCCTTACATCGCATATTGTGCTTACCGGTATGAAAGCACGACCCTCAAATTGCATACCCAAGGATTTACAACGATTTCTTCAGTGAGTGTACCGCCTCTTGCGACCTATATGCCTTCTGACCTTTCCAAGCCCTAAAATCCCGCTCGCATCTCCTCAAACTTTCTATCGCCCATGCCTTGGCCCAGTCAACCCTCCTCGCACGATACGAAACAACAGCTCAACAGGTTCTCTCATCACCACTCGCCCGCTCTATCCCATCCCAGCTCGCAGTCTCCGGCGTATTGCAACTACGTCGACGCGATGCCCTCAAGCTCACAGGCGGTCTTTTCAAGCTACGCCGTGATGTGAACCTTGTATCCAATGTCCTCGACGTTCCAGAGCTTTTCTGGAGTGAAGCGAGCCTGGGAGAGCTATACGAGGCTGTCAGGGAATACATGGAGATTAAAGGCAGAGTACAGGTGCTGAATGAGAAACTTGGTGTTGCCAGTGATTTCGTGAGTCTCTTGGTTCATTTCTTCTTGTTCGGATGTTAACACAAGAGGTACTAGCTGGACGCGATACACGATCATCTAAACAATAACGAGATGACCCGGATAACATGGGTGGTCATTTGGTACGTTTCCCCCCTTCAAGACTATCTACTCTCCTGCTCAATTATTAGTCTAGGCTGATTGTGATCGCTGTCGTAGTTGAGCTAGTGCGTCTTCTGTCTTTTCTAATCTCCTGGTACTAATTACTCCTTCGTACAGGGTGAGATCATTGCCCGCCTGGTGGTACACGACACGTTAAGGGCAGAGCCTCGCCCTACTTTGTCAAGTCCCCTTGCCAGGGAAGATGTCCTTCGAGTCCTTAACCGGATGATAGTTCAACCCTCTTGATCGATTCATTGGTTTTGTTTCCATATGTATATTACTCAGGCTTTCCGATATTGCAACGAATTATAGATATACCCAATGTTGCATCGTTATGAGCGTAGGATGTCGTTAGGCTTGCGGGCAGGTTATTTAGGTCATTGAATACCTAGTTATTCAAGATTAAAAACTACGACAAGTTGATGGAGGAAAACATGGTCAAGAAATGTGTGTACTTAGACAGTACACCTCGATGAAGAGGGGTGGCCTCAAAATTGTGTTTCTGGCTTGTCTTCAACTGAGGACGATGAAAGACGACCAGAAACCGGGATTGCGACCTGCGTTCTATCGGTGACACAAGCGTACGAGAAGGAGTCACACGAGTTTGGAGCTGTTATTTAAAAGAAGTCAAGAAACTGAAGGAAAGTGAAGTCCATCGAAGATGCAGCTGAATATTCATATTCAAGAAAGGGCCTTGCTCTTGTTCTGTCAAAAAGGTCCAAAGGTACCTTATAATGAAATGATGGTTGGAAGGATATCCGGATCTGCATATGCCTGATGGACCAATTGACGCCTGCATCAGGGCCGCGCCACTCGAGGTGCAGTTTGACAGCATTGATGTCGTTAATGCTCCTGAAGGATTTGCCAATGGCCCCCGAGTCCCCCTTTCACCTCTGGGGCAACCACGGGACAAAGGGCAAGGATATCGTTCACTTCAATTTGACTGCACAGGGCACTCGAGGGCTTAAAAAACAAAATCGATCGCGATGTATAGATCTTGTTCATCCACCCCTCCATATTTCTCTCGGGCCCAACTCGCTTCAGGAACTGATAATCAAATTTCCCTTTCCAACGACTTCGATAGCTCCAAGTTACCCTGCGATTTCCAATGCCTCGAGGCTCAGACGTATACTGTAGAACTGACGCATGCCGTCACTTATAGCTGCGGCCCAGTGGCAGGCGTCTTGTTGAAATAAAAATAACATCCGACGAGTGTTAACCAACGTGGCCTAACAATTGGAAAAGCTATGTATGTTCATTGCTGCGGGATAGAAGAGTTTAACTCTGCCTGAGTACGTTGAGGATGTGGCCATGAATAAACCAAAAGAAATGGCTGCAGTTGGACAAGTTGTATGCCGAGGCTCGGACTCGGAACGGCATCGAGCGGATATTAATAAACGGGGGGTGGCTTATCCGAAAAAGGAATAACTCCCGATTGACGTCAAGAATTGAGACTACTTATATTATCATCCAGAAATCACTTGTTCGTTCTTGCCACGCCCCACCATGTAAGTTCGTTTCCCGCATTCAATGGCTGCCGATATAACCAGTTCCCTAGGTCGAGTAGCTCTACGTCAGCGTCGACGGCGACGTTCGTGACGGCCCTCGTCTTTAACGTCATTGTCTTTGCTGCCGAACTCGCAGCTTTCACACTCCTTCGACCGTGGTTCAAGGCGATTTATGAACCTCGAACCTATGTTCCCCCTCCATCGTGAGTGATTTTCTTTTCCTTGAAAGACCATCGCCATTGTTGCGTTGTGATGCCTGTCGGCGTCCGGGCATGTGTGTCAAAAACTGCCAGGAACACGATGGATTTCATGCATTTTTTCTGATCAACACAAATGATTGACAACTCTCCTTCTGAAACAGAAAACGCGTCGAACCTTTGAGCAAATCCCTTTTCCTATGGCCTATTGCTGTGTTCAAGGCAGATTATCACGACATAATCAGGACGAATGGAATGGACGCGTACTTTTTCGTTCGCTTTCTCCGGATGATGGCCAAAGTCTTCCTGCCCATATGGTTCTTCTCCTGGGCTGTCTTGATGCCTGTGGACAGCGTGAAGAGTTTATACGGCAGTGGTGATGGATTGGACAAATTCACTTTTGGCAACATCGAACCAACCAAGCAGAATCGTTATGCTGCGCATCTCATCCTTGTATATTTTTTCACTGGTATGTCTCCCATATTTTATACTATGTCTCCAAGTATTGATTAATTTAGCTTGGATCTTCTATAACATACGGAACGAAATGAAGGCGTTCGTTATCAAACGCCAACAATTCCTGGTCAGTCCAGCACACGCCAAGACTGTCCAAGCCACCACTCTTCTCGTGACAGGCATTCCTGCAAAGTATTTATCAAAAGACGCTCTTTTTAACACCTTCAACGACCTTCCTGGCGGCGTCAAGAAAGTATGGATTAACAGGTAAATGTTCTTTACACGTCATAGAGCAGCAAGCCCCTAACCATTACACTCAAGAAATCTTAAAGAGCTTCCGGACATTTATGATCGACGCCTAGCTGCATGCAATAAACTCGAATCGGCTGAAACTGCCCTGCTCAAAACGGCTGCTAAGCTGCGTCTGGCTGCTATCAAGAAGGCCACTAAGAAGGGAAACGCTGCTGATATTGAGGCTGCGCAATCGTTTGATGCAGTGTCTGTGCCTAAAGACCAGAGGCCTCAACACCGTCTTGGTTCGATACCCTTCGTTGGCGAAAAGGTTGATTCTATCGAGTGGGCCCGAGGCGAGATTCGTATCTGCACGGAGCTTTTGGATGAGGGCCGAGCTATCATCGACAACGATGGATTGGGTGTGCGTGATCGCAGCGATGACCCTGTGGACAAGGATAGCATCGAGGGCGAAACCGCGGAGGACAACCAGAATGCCACGGGTAGCAAGAAGAAGGAAGGACCTAAGTCCTACCCGCCTGTCAACAGTGCATTCATTACGTTCAACAACCAGATTGCAGCGCATCTGGCCAAGCAATCGTTAACGCACCACGAGCCATATCGGATGAGTAAGTGGTCTTTTGATTTTAGTCTTGACACTTCAACTCAAATCGCAATGACAGGCGGCAAATATATTGAGGTCGCCCCTGAGGACGTCATCTGGTCTAACCTCTCGATGAACCCTTACGAGCAAAAGGTAATGTATTTTCTACCCAAATAGCCATTGACAGGGGCTAAGATGAGGCGCCTTCTAGATACGTATTGCCATCAGTTATGCTGCCACAGCTGCGCTCATCATTTTCTGGGCCATTCCTGGTATGCCTGACTTTGCTTATACCAAACCTGTCTCTGACACCCCACCGCAGTCGCATTTGTTGGTATCGTATCCAATGTCTACGGTCTGTGCGTCAAGGCCCATTGGTTAGCATGGATCTGCACACTTCCAAAGGTTGTCGTCGGTATTATCGCTGGTATTCTACCCCCAGTTCTGCTCGCCGTCCTTAACATGCTGCTACCGATCGTTCTCCGTCTGCTGGCGCGCTTCGAAGGCATTCCCAAATACAATGGTTTGGAGCTCTCGTTGATGACACGGTTTTTCATCTTCCAGGTTGTGGTGCGTATAGATCTTGTCACACCTTTCTTTTCCGACGTGTTTAAATTATCCCGATAGCACACCTTCTTTATAGTGACGCTTAGTTCTGGTATAATCAAAGCTCTGCCTCAACTCATTAGCAACCCAACCTCTGTCCCGTCGCTTCTGCATTTATGTATTATACTTTTACGTACCCACATGTTAACCCTGATGGGGGTTTTCTAGCGTTGGGTTATTCCATCATCTCACCTATTATCAACGGGTTCGCCTGCGCTACATTCTTTGCATTCTACATGCTGTACAAGTACCTCTTTTTGTGGACATATGATCAGCCTTCTTCAAGCGAAACTGGAGGCTTGTTCTTCCCCAAGGCCATTCAACACGTCTTCGTTGGTCTATACGTCCAACAAATTTGCCTGGCTGCCTTGTTTTTCCTTGCGCGGAATCAAGACAAAAGCGCCAGTGCCATACCGCAAGGCGCGCTTATGGTTGTCCTTATCGTTATCACTGTACGTAAAGATGAACATATTCAAAGCTTCATGTTTACTCATTCCATGCAATACAGGCGGGCTTCCATATCATCATCAACAATTCCTATGGTCCTCTACTGAACTCGCTTCCGCTCAGCATCAAAGATCGCACATGGGGCAACCCTCAGCCTGCTGAGACGGCACCTTTGACGGAGGATAAAGGAAATCGCGTCTCCCTGCTCGAGGACACTGATCAGAAAGAGGGCTCTGCGAACCCTCAGCCTGCCCATCCGGAGACGCAGACCGAGGAGGACTACGGTTTCGCACACCCTGCGGTGTCTCGGTCACAACGCACCGTCTGGATTCCGAAGGATGCGCTGGGTCTCGCGGATGAGGAGGAACGCGCATGTAGGGAGGCGGGTGTTGGCACTAGTATGCAAGACGCCACGATGAATGAGAAGGGGAAGGTGGATATTAGCGGGTCGCCGCCAGATGAAAGCGGTGAGGAATAAGGGTGTTTTGTTGGATAGTGTCATCAGCCGTCCTTTATTTTATCTTCTTGGTTTTTATCGATATTTTTGCAGACGTTTTTTCCATCCCTTAACCTTTTCCTTCCATTTAATGTATGTAGCGGATTGCCATTACTCGTACAACAACTACCCATCTCTCCCACCAATGCATATATATGGCAGACTACGGATGATTGAAAGCCACCACGTCGACCTGTAATACTTATGTAATGTAAGTAAAACCAGACATTGTTTACAACCTTAAGCATGTTAACGTTAACCATCATACATATCTGTCGATCAACCGTCAAGTTATGCATAGCGCCCGCAGACATGAAGTCCCCATGAGGGCTCCTCATTGGTTTTCGTACCTCAAAGTCCTGGATGATCGGACTCGACTGAAAGAGGTGCGTTCGATCGCTAACATGTGTTGACGGTACCATGTCCACAGAACGGTTTGAACATTGCAGACTGCTAGGTCGCATGTTTATAATCACCAATAATAACTTCGATAAGTCCTCTTATATCTATCCTTGAAAAAGCTCCCTTGGCGCCAATCATATCATATCACTATGTGCGCTGTTAAAATACCACGTTGTCAATCAGACAGATGACCACATCCTACCGCATCGCCTTATTTTAGCTCTAGGATAAAACGGATCCAGATTTATCAAGACTGCATCCTTTCTCTGTTCCCCTTAGGTGCTCTTACCCGGTGTACAGTGTACCCTCCACCTCTCGATCTAGGTCATTGACCCAACTTTATGTCTACTGGGTCTAATGGGTCACAATCAAATTTCGATTTCGGGAAGCGACTAGGGATCTTCATAGTGGTTGAATCTGCGAGGTAAAGACGCATCTAGTAGTAACCTCATCGATAGCTAATATAGATTATGCTTCCCAGTCTGTCGGCCATCGCAGTGTCTATGCTTCTGGTCTATGTAGCTGTAAGCATATGTGCTCACAAGAGCGCTCTTGGCCATCTAACGAGTCCCACAAGTCTAGGACACTCAGAAGATATCGAGCTCGCCGCATAGCCCGAAAGCAAAACCAAAGCGTAAACTTATGGCAAATGAATGCGCTTCAGGACACCCTTCACTTCACAGACGACGCAGGAGACTCTAGTTTTTTCGTCTGTCTCATGTTCGCAGAGCTCGTGCAAGCTACAGGTTTGTCGTAGACATTTCTTGGTTCTGTTTTCGCTGACGGGCAAAAATCCAGGTGGCCTCCTTAATATCCAGTGGATTATCGACGCCGTAGGCTCTCTTTTTCAGAAGCTGCCAAAGAAGTAGGAATGACCCCTTGGGTAGAAAGTAACGGAAGGCCGATTGTGCACCGCTCAAGGTGTGATCAAGGAACTAGGGGATGTGGGAGTTGCCTTCATGTCCGTACGCTCGTTTCTTGTTTTTGGAGGTCTTTAACTGAACTCTCGACGCAGGTCCCTCGTAAGAATAATTCGCCGCCCTTTCATTCGCCGGATCTGACGTCGTATGGATTAAAGTGCATCGCCTTCCAAACGTTCTCTGTCCTTGTTTTGCGCTGGCAAGCTCCTGCTTGGACTTCGAAATATGTCATTGCTACAATATTCATGTTTATTGCCCTCATGCAAGGTATTGGTGCATCGAGGGTACACGGAGACAAGGGGCCTTATTACACGAATACTGGGTTGTGTATGTCTCTCGACATACTAACTGTTCACGCATTAACCTTGAGACTACCAGGGTGTTGGATAGGGAACAACTACAAGACAGAAAGAATCGCACTTGAATATCTATGGTTGTGGCTTGCAGCGTTTATTATGCTCAGCATCTACGGCATCATATTTCTCGTCATGCGGGGAATTTTGGTCGTTGGCGATGAGACTGGTCAGAATAATCTGTGGAGGATAAAATGGAACTGGGACAACATGGGCAGTAGTAAAAGGGAACTACCAGCGGCGGTAGATCTTGGAAGAGACGAAAATGAAGAGCATCGACAAGCAAAGGCTGTTGCTAATCTCATGCTTTTGTGAGCGCCTACGATTATTTTTGAAATCATTAACAATAATGTTGGCACAGCTACCCTGCTGTGTACATCTTCTGTATCTTCCCTGTCGGCCTGGTCCGCTGGCTCGATTTTGGCGGTCATTATGTGCCTCCTGCAGCCACCATTTGTGCTGATGTGGTCTTCGCACTCTCTGGCCTCCTCAACACGATTCTCTACACCATAACACGCCCTGAACTTGTTCGAGGCCGTACCTCAAACGGCGTATCTGGTAGCGATCGTGATGGGCACCGTCTTCAAAATTGGGGTGACACAGGACACCTTCCAGACGATGACGACGAGGATCTTTCTACGTCAGATAGTGGTCCGCCTTCGAGTCCTTGGGGGCGATATCCCGGGTCTAAACATGGTCATATACACGGTGGAATGAGCACTGTTGACCCTACAGAAGGTTTGCCACCTGTGAAGCATGCCGAACGAAAAGAATCTCGCCTAGCAGTTCCTCCTTGGCAAGGTCCTTCAGTATCAAAGCACGGGGGCAATTGATTGTCAAGCCTTTTTTCCTATAGCAGAGGTACATGCCTTGCTACCTATGACCTGATGGATATTCTGTATGTAGCCTTAATATGTAATTTCCCTAGTATCATGTAGCAGAGCATTTTCAACCATTTCGAGACCATCATCGACCTGAGTGAAAGACAGGATTGAACGATGCTCACTATTACAAACGTCCATGCTGAGGTAGATAACAATATAGTATGCACGATGTACCATACAGTACCAACTCACCGGCACCAGAAGAAGCCTTTCTACAAAGACGTACGTATACAAGCTGTCCAATGGGCAGGCTGAGGTCTCGGTCCTCAGGCCTCAGCACTCAATGCGAAACAAAATATTTTTGTGTTAAAACACGCGGCACACGGTCGACGACATCGATGTTCGGAAAATGGGTTGGGACGAAAGCGAGGCAAACGGATGAGTATAATGTAGACTCCTTATATACATGAATACACTATAGAACTCCCGAGGATCAAAAATAAAACTAGAATAAATTGGACAGTGGCGGAGATCAGGGAACCATATCCAGAATTCCAACCTTTTGAATCCTTCAAAATATTTTTCACATTTTGAAGGGTAACGCCCTTCCATTTGCTAGGATGAAGGAAGATAGCAGAAAGGTCGTCTAAAGGTGTGGGAGCCTGCTCCGCGAGTTCGCCCACTAGGGTTCCTATGTGGTATTCAGCCAGCTTCCGCTTAGCATCAGAACTATGGATCGTCGTGAAGTCGTTGGTCGCATCTTTTCCCGTCACAAGAGTAATAGACTGGGGGCCTCCTGGGTGTTCAGTGAGGTAATGTGTTGCGTCATACACCTACAAGACATGTGAGGCTTCATGAAGGGCACCACGACATGAACGAACCTGGCCTGCAACGACAAACCAAGGATTCTCCGAAGCATGAATACGGAGTTCTTCTGGAGTAATCTTTCGATCTATTTTTGGCTGAATCATAGATACGGCCGCCTCGGGAGACTGTGTTGTAGCATTGGTTGCCCTTTCCGTGGTGTCTGAAGAAGCGACAGAGAAATTTGGTTGTGAGGGATCCTTCCCTTGATCTTTCAAACGTGTCATCCACCCTCCTGGCTGCGTTCCAGCCACTGGTATTAGGTCGCCAACTAAGTTAATCGAACTAATATCATGTTCCACACTCACTTGTCGGGTGTTCGAACTGCAACCGCCCGTTCTCAAGGACATGAATGCAGACTCTAAACCACCTGATTAACAGTGAGTTTTAATATTTCTATCCACGAAATACAGGACGTACCAGTTATTCATCATTCCTGTTGCATTCCAATACATGTTTCTTGGTTGAAGAGCCAACGATTCATCCGTCGCCCTGACGCATATGCTCGCGCTTTCCTTGAGTGACGATTGTGTCACTGCGTGAGACCAAAACGACCAGCAGTAACATTGGTCGCTCTCGGTGAGGTCCAGAGAGCCATAAACAGAGTCAGCGAACGCGGTATCGCGGAATGCGTCTTCAGGATAATGAATCTCTGCGAGTTCCCACGAATTTCCATCGTCCAAAGAAACTTCAACACGCGTAATTCGGCGTCCACCACCAGCGTAGGCGTACCCTCGTAAAGTGTATATTCCTTCAGTAAGAACTTCAAGTATTTCTCCGTGGTCTGGGCAAACAATTGCGCTGTTCACGTTTAGATCTCGGATGATATATCTGTGGGTCGATATGTGAGTAGGTGGTGAGTCCTTTACGACACTTGCCTTGGATCATACCACCAACTCTTTTCCGCTCTTGCACGATCGGGACCTAACGGCATGGGTAGAACCTTGTTGTCATGAAAATGGAGATGATGTTGGCTCTCAATTGGCGACAACTCGATACGCCTGAGCCATTTCACGGATCTCCCTCCAATCTGCCCTGGGACAACAAGTCGTAAAGGAAACCCGTGATCTGGTTCAAGCCTGAAAACCTTTAGTTCTTTGTTTTTGTAATTTGTAATCCAAAACGTACGGGAGGCCGTTCATTCCCCATGCTAACATCATGCCCTTTCTCAGGTCTCTGGCCCAAGACAGTAGCTGGCTTTGGAAAGTCAGCGGGTTTGGGATACTGGTACTTCGAGGGAAATCGCTCTCACCTTGTACCATAAAGACCATCGGGGAGCTGATCTGATCCCTCAAATACGACATGTTTCGCTCCCTTGCTTGGCTTGACATGCTCCAGGACATCGGCTAATCTTACGCCGGTAAATAGAGCTGTGGAAAGACCACCTGCACCCCAGGAGAACCCAAGAGACTTCTGGACAACGTTTTGCTCCTTTCGACGATTGCCTGCGCACACAAGCGTCACCGGCACTGTTATAACCTCGAACATAGAGCGTAGTTTCTCTATAGTGAAAGACACGGGATTCACGCATAACCTAACAGAGACGGTCAATTCCTTCAGACGGATGAAGCACTCAAGCATCATAAATACCCGTGTATATCGATTTCCCAGTCCCTTGCCGAGTCGATATGCACTTTTGGCACCGCTCCATGATTTCGAACGAAGAACAGACTGCTCGGGGTAATAAACCCCTGCGAGAAGAGGATGTTTAATTTGGCTTCAGCGTTGAAAGGATGTTTCCCCGTCAATCGAATCATCCGAGAATCTCGAAGCACCCAGCTATCTGGGGTTCCTCTAATATTTCCCTGAGATATGCGATGACACGAAGTAAAGTGGTTCCCCTACGAGTCTTGTACATCGGCCTCCTTGCAAGCTTCGTCGCGGGGAACGGAAGGGAGCTTGGTACTGATCATCCTTGGCCGGGTGTCGACATTTGGGAACAGTGAGACGGCCAATGAAGGAGGGATAAATGGTGACGGTAACTGAGCTTCATCAGGCAGGTTCGATGTCGGAGATGAAGGTGATGATGTATTTCTTTCCAGTGAAACCTCAGACGAATTAATATTGGACACATCGGTTCCAGGTGAGAAAGACATGGCGAACAATGATAAAAGCGAAGGTCAAAGAAAGCTTTTCTGCGCAAAATCGGTATCATTGTTCCGAGGACGCGGGGTCGAAGACTTCCCAAAAACGGTTTTGCCCAGTTTAGGTAAGAATGAGTAGCAGACTTCTATTTTTCCAATTTTCCCCACTTTAGAGGGTACTTTGCATGTGGGTCATGGTCATGAGGCGTAAATTGGCTAATTAATATAATTACCAATAGAGTTCGCAGGTGCCACTCCATATTTGGTTGCTGATACTGTAATAAGCAACCAATAGATAGACGCCCAGTCAAGAGCATGAAGGTATGATGAGAAAAACCCCACATATGATAGCAAAGCAGATGATTGATTTTCCCGAAAGGTTCTCCCCGATGTCAACGGTCATTATTTTGGTACAGGGACGACGACGAGAAGAGTATTGATAGCGAGGCATATGATCCCCATTATCCAGAAAGGCTTTCCTGATTCAGTTTGGAAACGGAAGACGAGAGCGAATATGATACCGCCCAAGTTCCCGAAAGATCCAACAATGCCAGACATGACGCCCTACAGATTGATCATTTCGTTTATACATTCCAGCGAACAAGCAAATCATACGTTGTTGTAAGAGTTGCAATGAGGAACAAGGGCAAAGTTGGCACCATTCCCCAATTCTGAAAAGATGGCGACGACAGCGAATACACCGATCAGAGTGGGGACTAGAGGAGACGCTCGAGATCAAATAGAGAATATTCCTGACAAGAAAGGGAAACGTACAGTGTGGTTCTTTGGGGGCCCGGGTATTGGCGAGGTAGAAGCCGCCAGCCACGCACGTCCCTCCCATAATCAGGCCACAAAGCAACATCCAATATTTTTTCCCTTTCGTGCCCCAGACCCTATAGACGCGATCACCGACATAACCACCGAAGGGCCTTGTAAAGAAGTTGAGAAAGCCGCTATAAAAGATAGGGGCTCAGAACTGACAGGGAAAACTAAGGATAAGGCTCACGTACAATATAGAGGTGTAATAGCCTGCTTGCGTTTGATCAAATCCGGCAATGCGCTTGTTAAAGAGATTGAAAAGAACATTAGCCATCTGGGCATCGATCGCCAGCTCCAGACCGAACGTAGTGAGGTAGGCAAGGGCCGGTAACCATGTGAGAGGGCTGGAAAGGATGTAAATGGCAGACTGAAAAGTCAGAGATTCGTTTACAGCGACATCCACAGTTGAGTCGCGATCCTCCACGGGGTGAATAGTAATCTGATTTTCGGAGTCCTTTTTACTTTCGTCCTTCGCGATATTGAGAACGAGGTCCCCTTGTTTCTCGGAGATAGCAGCGGCACGAAGATTCTGACGCTCTGACCATTTGCCTGCAGGGTGATCTTGACCGAAAATAAGGATTAAGACAGCGACAAGGATCAGGCACGGTGCTCTGATGAGAAAGTGTTAACTGGGGAATGATTGATACAACAAATTTGCATACGGGACGACGGCAAAGGACACTCTCCATGCAACGTGCTGCGTCAAACCCGCCGAAATAAGTGCCTGATATAACGAAGTCATGATCGCAAATGTAGCCCCACCTCTGTGAACATTGTTGAGTGAAACTACATCAAAGATGGGATCCGATTGGTGGCGTACCCCATGTTTCCCCAACCGCCGACTAAGGCGTTGACGGCCCCAAAACAATTCTTGTCAAAGAAGGTAGACGTCCACGCCTGGCAAGGGACAAAAGTCCCACCAAGGATACCAATGAAGAACCGTAAAGCGTAGAGTGTCTCGGCGCTGTGAGCGGTCCCAGCCAATCCAGAGGGAATGGCACCTAGGATAAGAAGAGATGCCATGACCTTTCGGGGACCGTATGAATCCACAAAGGGTCCGACGATGAAACGGACTACTAATGTGGCAGCCAAAGCGACGATATTGGAATTGGCAACTTGCGCGTTGGTCAGCTGGAGGTCCGACTTGATGGCGTCAGGAATCAATGGGGGGAAGGCAAACCATGACAGGAATGCGACGAAGAATCCCACTGCAAATTTTCAGTAAGTCCTGCGACGAGATGAGGAGAAAGGAATGTATTTACGCCAAGAAAGGTGGAAAGATCGCGCGTACGGGTCGCGAAGGTTGAATAACGGTATCGTATAGCTCTTGAGGTTAACAGGGTTGATGATGGCGGGGCCCCAAAGGTGAGACCAGGAAAATTCTGGTGGTGCGGGGATCCTTTCGCCGCCCTTTTCCGTCGATTTTGTCATCGTTGTACGCTCGACTCGACAGTGAACCTCAGGAGAATGTGCCAACGATGCAAGGGTGTCAGGAGAGTGGGAAGGAACGCCTGACAAGACAGTGGTTGAGTCGAACCTTGAACTACTTGTAGTCGAAGGAGCGGGCAGTGAACAAGACCATGAATACGGAGACTCGGGATAAGTACTTGCGGTACAGCGGGGTTGACAGCTGGGCTTTTTGACATCAATGGGAAATTGGAATTCGGGGATAACTTGACTGTCTTGAGAATCTCGAATCTGCCCAGGCTCCTAGTACCAGCCTCTTGTACAGCTCGGAAGGCTTCGCAAGTGACAACATAATGTTTGCAATGTTTGCAATGTACAGCCGTTTTCGAAACGATAGAGAGACGTCGATGGACCTTGAAGCTTTAAGTTCCGCTTGTGATCTTATCTCTTATTTGTTTATTTTGTCAAAATAAGGAGATGTATGGTAGCAACCGTAACGCATAACACTCGCCCAAAATGCCCCTTATTCACCCTAGCGTAACGCGTAACGGGACCCCAGTTGCTATGAATTTATGAAAAATCCTTGCAGCCAAAATACACGGGAAATTCCACGTACGGAAATTTCGATTTGTCGTGTTCTGTGTATTACAATACCGGCTTTTGTCCATCTGAGTAGAGTCAAAAATCTTGAGATGCCTGCGGCGCAGCCGTCTCTTATCCAGCCCTCTGTCACGCATAAGCTTGGGCGAGTTGCTAGTAACCAAAACCCAAAGTGGTGCGTAACGCTTCATCCCCGGTTAGCACCATACACTTCTTTACAATAAATCTCGGACGCGTATCAATCATTCATGCGTACATCGGGATACCTCTGCTTCCAAATTCTCCGTTAGCCTTATTTTTTGCAGAACTCAATGAATACCATCCGCTACAATCTATGTCGCCAACCTTTTTCTATTCTTGTTTCACCAGAGTCGTGCCTCGTTGTCGAAAGGAGTTACGCTTAACCTGGTAGCTTCCTAAGCTTGTGCTCTTACCTTCTGTTCTCACCATACAATTATCCCCGCATCTGAAAACGAACAATGAACTAGCCAATGGCACGAAGGAGTGACTTCAGTAGAACATAACGATACCCGAAGCATTGCCAATGAAGCACCTGAAGGGCACGAAGTAATTTTTATCGGTGTGTTATCTGTGTCCTTACCTTTAAACACCTTTCTATAGTTGGCCTTGAAATGGTTGGAATTTGTGAGCCCCAATTCACGCATGAAGATTGTGAAGTCTTGCCAGTTGGACTTGTACACAAAGGTAGATCTATCAGGCTTGACGCACACTTGGACCATTTCTAATATAAATTACCAGAGGCCAACGTATAGATAGGATATGATTCCAGAAAGGCCTGCCATCTGGGAGGAACATAACAAGGCTTGCTTCGAGAGCGGCCACGCTTACAGGAAAGGTTTGCGTACTATCACGTCTTTTATCCGGCAACCTGTGGCTCATATTCCATTCCCTCTTAGCTCAGTGACAGAAACATGTGTGTTCTATCTTTGCCAAATCTATGTAAGAGTACCAGTGTCAACTTCTAAATTTTCGACCCTGGCACTAGTAACCGTTATCCATATTATAATCTATGCTTGTTGCATTAATTCCCTCTTAGCTCAGTGGTAGAGCGCGTCACTTGTATTATGACAATGACGAGGTCAGTCGTTCAATCCGGCTAGCGGGAAGTCGGAACTCCTTGATGACTTTTATTTTCCAGTCGACCTACGGCACGAAATCGGGGGAGAACAGGGCGGGAGTCGTGTCATCTGCACTACACTTTTTTCTTTTCCTAGCTACATAACCATAACTTAAAGCCGTATCTACTTTTTAGAAAATAACAATTTGTGAATGTCCATCCCAACCCATGTCGATGAGATGATCTGCATAAAGTGTCAGATACGCAGATCCAAGAAAATTGTCCGTAAAATACCTTTCGCTAGTCGTTCCATTTGCGGAGGGCCACATATACATATCAAGCCATCGGGTGATGGAAGAGGAAGATACGTGTTCAGCATCTTGACGTCCAACCGACCGACGGAATGAGACCAGCCTTCAGGGATTGACTTTCCGGTCAGTGAATAACGCAAGGACATCCGTGAGTGCGCGTTCGCTAGTTCATCGAGCTCATCTTTGCATAAGATATCCTCGGCATCCCTATTGACGTCCACGACCCATGCATCTGTATCATTGTTGGCAGTATCGGTAAAGATGCCGCGCAGCACCTGAAGAATGGGCGTGATACCGCTCCCAGCACATATCATTCCAACTTCTCGAACACGCCGTTTGGTATCATGTATGAGAGCCATACCATCACCAAGCCATACAAAGTGTCCTATCGGGCCTTTTAACTTGATGGCATCACCTATCGAAAGTTCGGCAAACCCTACAGTCATTCGTCCTCCTAGAGGAAACTGGGTGTTGGGATAATATATCCTGGCATTTAACATGAGCCTTGGCAAGTCAAGTATGATATTCGAAGCTTTACTTGATAAGCAGGTCAATAAAGCCTCTATCATTCTTCTTCGAGACGGGTGTGTATGCACGCTGTACCAGCTCACCAGCACCAGAAGAAGTCTTTCTGCGAAGGCGTACGTATACATGCTGTCCAATCGGCAGACCGAGGTCTCAGTCCTCAGCGTCCAAAATGAAATGGAAGATTTTTGAATCCTTCGAAATGTCTTCCACAGTTTGAAGGATAACGCCCTTCCTTTGGTAGAATGAAGGAAGACAGCAGAAGGATCGTCTAAAGACGCGGGAGCCTGCTCCGCGAGTTTGCCCACTAGGATTCCTATGTGATATTCGGCTAGCTTCCGCTTAGCATCAGAACTATGGATCGCCATGAAGTCATCGGTTGCATCTTCTCCCGCCACAAGAGTAATAGACTGGGGACCTCCTGGGTGTTCATTGAGGTATTCTGTTGCGTCATACACCTACAAGACATGTGAGGCCTGATGAAGGGTATCATAACATGAACGAACCTGGCCTGCAACGACAAACCAAGGAGTCTCCGAATTAGCATGAGCACGGAGTTCTTCTGGAGTAATCTTTCGATCGACTTCTGGCTGAATCATAGATATAGCCTCGGGAGGCTTTGTTGTAGCATTGGTTGCCGTTTCCGTGGTGTCAAAAGAAGCGGTAGAGAAATTTGGTTTGGAGGGATCCTTCCCTTGATCCTTCAAACGCGTCATCCACCCTCCTGGCTGTGTTCCAGCCACTGGTATCAGATCATCAACTAAGTTTATCGGACTAATATATATCGCATTCCACACTCACTTGTCGGGTGCTCGAACTGCAACTGCCCGTTCTCAAGGATATGAATGCAGACTCTAAACCACCTGATTAACAGTGAGTTTTAATATTTCTATCCACGAAATGCAGGACATACCAGTTATTCATCATTCCTGTTGCATTCCAATACATGTTTCTTGGCTGAAGAGCCAATGATTCATCCATCGCCCTGACACATATGCTCGCACTTTCCTTGAGTGACGGTTGTGTCACCGTGTGAGACCAAAACGACCAGCAGTAACATTAGTCGCTCTCGGTGAGATCCAGAGAGCCATAGACAGAGTCAGCGAACGCAGTATCGTGGAATGCGTCTTCAGGATAATGAATCTCTGCGAGTTCCCACGAATTTCCATCGTCCAAAGAAACCTCAACACGCGTAATTCGGCGTCCACCACCAGCGTAGGCGTACCCTCGCAAAGTGTATGTTCCTTCAGTACGAACTTCAAGTATTTCTCCGTGGTCTGGGCAAGCAATCGCGCTGTTCACGTTTAGATCTCGGATGATATATCTGGGGGTCGATGAGTACTAAGTGATGAGAGTCCTTTGGGAAACTTACCTTGGATCATACCACCAACTCTTTTCTGCTCTTGCACGATCGGGACCTAACGGCATGGGTAGAACCTTGTTGTCATGAAAATGGAGATGGTGTTGGCTCTCAATTGGGGACAGCTCGATACGCCTGAGCCATTTTACGGATCTCCCTCCAATCTGCCCTGGAACAACGAGTCGTAAAGGAAACCCGTGGTCCGGTTCAAGCCTAGAAACTTTTAGCAGTCTGGTTTGTATTTTTGAATCCAAAACATACGGGAGGCCGTTCATTCCCCATGCTAACATCATACCCTTTCTCCGATCTCTAGCCCAAGACAGTAGCTGACTTCGGAAAATCAGCGGGTTTGGGATACTTCAAGGGAAATCGCTCTCACCTTGTACCGTAAGGACCATTGGGAAGCTGATCTGATCCCTCAAACACGACGTGTTTCGCTCCCTTGCTTGGATTGACATGCTTCAGGACATCAGCTAATCTTACGCCAGTAAATAAAGCTGTAGAAAGGCCGCCTGCACCCCAGGAGAACCCAAGAGACTTCTGGACAACGTTTTGCTCCTTTCGACGATTGCCTGCGCACACAAGCGTCACCGGCACTGTTATAACCTCGAACATAGAGCGTAGTTGCTCTACAGTGAAAGACACAGGATTCGCACATAATCTAAGGGAAATGGTCAGTTTCTTCGGGTGAACGAAGCAACCAAGCATCATAAATACCCGTGTATATCGATTTTCCAATCTCTTGCTGTGTCGATATCCACTTTTGGTACCGCTCCGTGATTTCGAACGAAGAACAGATTGCTCGGGGTAATAAACCCCTGCGAGAAGAGGATGTTTAATTTGGCTTCTGCGTTAAAAGGATGTTTTCCCGTCAATCGAACCATCCGTGAGTCTCGAAGCACCCAGATGTCTGGGGTTCCTCTAATATTATGAGATATATGATGGTGCTGAAACAAAGTGGTTCTCTTACGAGTCTTGTAGATCCACCTTCTTGCAAGCTTCATCACGGGGAACGGAACACCTATCATAGTGGGGACTAGAGGAGACGAGGTCAAATTGGGAACATAACTGGCAGGAAAGGGAAGTGTACAGTGTGGTTCTTTAGGGGCTTGGGTATTGGCGAGGTAGAAGCCGCCGGCTAAGCACGTCACTCCCATAATCAGGCCACAAAGCAGCATCCAGTATTTTTTACCCTTCGTGCCCCAAATCCTATAGACGCGATCACCAACACAACCACCGAAGGGCCTCGTAAAGAAGTTGAGGAAGCCACTGTAAAAGATAGAAACTCAGAACTGACAGGGAAGACAAAGGTTAGGGCTCATGTACAATATAGAGGTGTAATAGCCTGCTTGAGTTTGATCAAAACCAGCAATGCACTTATTAAAAAGATTGAAAAGAACCTTAGCCATCTGGGCATTGATCGCCAGCTCCAGACCGAACGTGGTGAGGTAGGCAAGGGAGGGCAACCATGTAAGAGGGCTGGATAGGATGCGAATGGCAGACTGAAAAGTCAGAGATTCGTTTATGGCGACATCCACAGTTGAATTGACAACAATGTCGTCGTCGTGGTTCTCTACGGGGTGAACAGTGACCTGGTTTTCAGAGTCCTTCTTGTTTTCGTCCTTCTTATCGATATTGAGAACGACATGCCCTTGCTTCTCGGAGATCGCAGCGGCAGGAAGATTCTGACGCTCTGACCATTTGCCTGCAGGGTGATCTTGACCAAAAATAAGGATTAAGACAGCGACAAGGATCAGGGACGGTGCTCTGATGAGAAAGTGTTAACCGGGGAATGATCAAATATACGGGATTTACATACGGGACGATGGCGAAGGACGCTCTCCATGCAACGTGCTGCGTCAAACCCGCCGAAATAAGTGCCTGATACAACGAAGTCATGATCGCAAATGTGGCGCCACCTCTGTAAGCATTGATCAATGAAACGACATTGAGGATGGGATTGGATTAGTGGCGTACCCCATGTTTCCCCAACCGCCGACCAAGGCGTTGACGGTCCCGACACAATTCTTGTCAAAGAAGGCAGACGTCCATGCCTGGCAAGGGACAAAGGTTCCACCAAGGATACCAATGAAGAACCGTAAAGCGTAGAGTGTCTCAGCGCTGTGAGCGGTCCCAGCCAATGCAGAGGGAATGGCACCGATGATAAGAAGAGACGCCATGACCTTTCGGGGACCATATGAATCTACCAAGGGTCCGACGACGAAATGGACTACCAACATAGCAGCTAAAGCGACGATATTGGAATTGGCAACTTGCGCATTGGTCAGCTTGAGATCCGACTTGATGGCATCGGGGATCAAAGGGGGGAAGGCAAACCATGACAGGAATGCAACGAAGAATCCCACTGCAAATTTCTAATAAGCCCTGCGACGAGATGAGGGGACGGCAATGTATTTACGCCAACTAAGGTGGAAAGATCGCGCGTACGGGTCGCGAAGGTTAAATAACGGTATCGTATAGCTCTTGAGGTTAACAGGGTTGATGATGGCGGGGCCCCAAAGGTGAGCCCAGGAGAATTCTGGTGGTCCGCGGATCCTTTCGCTGCCCTTTTCCATCGATTTTGTCATCGTTGCACGTTCGACTCGATAGTGAACCTCAGGAGAATGTACCAACGATGCGAGGGCGTCTGGTGAGTGATGAGTACAGGAAAGAACCGGAGTGACCAGACAGGAGTTGAGTTAAACCCTGAACTACTTGTAGTCGAAGGAGCGGACAGCGAATAAGGCCATGGATAGGTAGACTCGAGATAAATACAGAGGTACAACAGGGCTGACAGGACTTTCAACAGGAAGATAAGAGATAATGGTATTCTGTAGCATTTTGAAATTGGAATTCGGAGATAATTTGGCTGTCTTGAGAATCTCGAATCTGCCCACCTTGAAAACCGAAAGAGAGATCGAGATCAATTTCAATTTCTTATCTTTGAGAGATTATATCTTTACCCCACAGATATACCAGAAGGCGTCCCTTTTATGGTGATAATGTTTGCGTTTCCCGTTGGCATGGAAGGAGATGGAAGGTCGATAGATGAGGGAGCGAAAATAGAGATGAGGAAAGCACGAAGAAGAGTCTAAGTTTCGAAGCAGAGTTGTCTTGTTCTGACAAGAGAAATACAAATAGCTCATATGCTTCCCAGATTGTACATGCGTGAGTTCGAGATAAAATGTGACGCACAAATTCTAATTGGTAAGTTGAACTATTAAGGGTCATCCAGAAATCGGGCTTTCAGAATCCAAGTCCGAATGTTTGAAGGGCGTGAGTGCTGGATTCGCCGAGCAAACGTTCGTAAAGCAAACGAGTCGCCCATAGGACCCAAGCCACACGGAGGGTGCGAGTGGTTCACGATAAGCAAGTCCAATCGGAGTCAGCTCGGACTCAACAACTTTTGATGGCGAGATAACCCAATCGCTGAATTTGAATTGACATGAATATCTTGGCACCCGACGCGTTACTACACGTACCCGGGGATACCTCCGCTTCCAAATTCTCCGTTAGCCTTATCTTTTTGACAGAACTCAATGAATGGCCGTCCACAATCTATGTCGTCAACCCTTTTCTAGTCTCGTTTCACTATCATGCCTCGTTGTCGAAAGGAGTTACTCCTTCTTTTCTATTTTCGACGTAGCCAACTGTTGAGCTTCCTGAGCTTGTGCTCTCATCTTCTGTTCTCACTATACAATTACCCCCGCATCTGTAATGAACTACATCGAAACAAATGGCGCAGAACAGAACCTGACTACACTCGACGATACCCGAAGCATTGTCAACGAAGCACCTGAAGGGCGCGAAGTAATTTTTGTCGGTGTGTTTTCTCTGTATCCTTATCTTTCATCTTTCTCAACGATGTATAGTTGGCCTTGGAATGAAGATCGTGAAGTCTTGACAGTTGTACCTTACAGCTTTCATTGAGAAGCTTTTGAATTTGGATACAGATCAGAAGTACTTCATCGTCACATGCGGAGAAGAGAGTCATCTAGCATATAATCGTGTTGGGTATGTGCTGAAACATCAGAAATGGGGGCGCATCTGAATGTGTGTACCAGATTGACCGAGTACTTTGAGCATCGTAATGCAAGTCCAAAGATGATCCAAACTCTTTCTTCTGCTTACATTTTTTTCCAGGTGGAAGATCTGTACCTAAATCCGCCGTCCTGGTACGCTCAACACCAACCTCACCGGTTTAGCTATCACCTCGAAGAAACCGTCGTCTCCATATCACCGGAGAAGCATCTCGTGCATACCAATAAGAACCGCTCCTTCAGTTATAGCAAATGCGTCATTGCTACCGGCTCTCGTGCCGACCTCCCACCGTATGTCCCTCCCGAGACAGCAGAGAAGACACGCGGAGTCTTTGTCTATCGAAATATTGCGGATCTGGACGGCATTATTGCATATGCAGATCAGCCTACCGTTCAGCGCGCTGTCGTCATTGGCGGAGGTTTATTGGGATTAGAAGCTGCCAAGGCAGTCTATGATATGCCTTCGTTCGTTGACCTCCTCCTTTTCCCTATCATTGTTCTAAATCTATTTTTTGACGACTTAGGATTGCGCATGTTAGCATCATCAACCGCCAAGCATATCCCCTCTCGCGTCAACTAGACGCCGATGCTGGAGAAATGGTACTTCACCAGATCAAAGCCATGGGTGTCTGAGTCCTCACGAGATGCTCTCCTACTCGGCAAGTAACTCATCCCGCCGAAGACGGATCGGGTGATGAATTGTTTGCGGGCTTTGAGCTCCAGGATGGATCGATTCATGAAGCGGACCTCGTGATCTATGCAATCGGTATCAGGCCTCGAGATGACGTAGCGAAGGCTAGCGGACTGCAATGCCATCCTAGAGGAGGCGTTATTGTCGGCGATGATTTGAGAACCTCTGTCGAGGACGTGTACGCCGTCGGCGAATGTGCCAGTTGGAGAGAAAATACTTACGGCCTTATAGGCCCAGGAGGTATGTGTCCTTGTGAATGATTTCCTGAAACCGGGCATCCTCATGCGACTATTCCCAGTCGAGATGGCCAATATCCTTTCCTTCAACTTGACCCAGACAGTGTCTCATGCGCCTCGCGTGATGAACGCTCCTGACCTTAGCACCAAGTTGAAGTGCGTGGTCTTAGTACTTTTTGGACCCAGTCTCATATGATCTTTACGCAGATTAATGGGTGTCGATGTCGCCTCATTCGGTGATTTCTTCGTCGACAGGCGCCTCCCTTTAGGGAAGACTCAGGACATTAGCAAGTTGGCCGCCAAGAGCCCCAGCCAAGATAGACCTGCCATTGAAATATCAATCGAAGATCCCGCCAATTCCAAGGTTGTTTCACGATCTTCAGAGAAGACCCCATCGGATCGAAAAGGCCGTGGAAAGGACCAGCCAATCAATTGCCTCGTTTATAAAGATCCATTCGGTGCTACCTACAAGAAATATATCTTTACTGAAGATGGGAAATACCTTCTTGGAGGAATGATGGTGGGCGATGTGTCCGATTTTGTCAAGCTTGTCGCTATTGTGAAGAAGAAGGTAGTAAATATTCACTTATGAACCATCCTCTTTTTGTCCTTATACTTCCTCAGAAAGCGTTGGAAGTGCCACCGTCTCAGTTTATCGTGGGTGCCAAGAAAGGAGAGGACAACGGGAACGATCTTGACGATGATGCCCAAATCTGCAGTTGTCATGTATGTATCCATCCTTTTCTGTTGGATAACTGTCTTATTTTTTATGAAGAATGTATCCAAAGGTGCTGTTGTAAAGTGTGTTCAGGAAGGGACCTGCCTTACCATACCAGATCTCAAGGCGAAAATAAAAGTGGGTACAGGTTGTGGAGGTTGTATGCCTTTGGTGAGTAATTTGAACTTAACCACATAGTAATCTATATCTGACAATTAGTACAGGTCACCAAAATCTTCAACGCCGAGATGAAGAAGACTGGACGGGCGCTGAACACCAGCATCTGCCCACATTTTGCTATGAGCCGTACCGATCTCTTTAATGTCATCAAGGTGAAGGGTCTCCTCTCCTTCACCGAAGTGATGAAGGTCGTCGGCATCAACGAAACTTCCATTGGCTGCGAACTTTGTAAGCCCGCTATTGGAAGTATCCTCTCCAGCTTGTGCATAATCACCAGTTCCTATATTGAAAGTGACGTTGACGTTGACTACTAACAGGTACAACGAACACATCATGAAGCCCGCTCATCACCAAAACCAAGATACCAACGATCGCTTCATGGCCAATATACAACGGAATGGAACCTTCAGCGTTGTACCTCGTATCGCAGCTGGAGAAATCAGCCCCGACGGTCTTATCGCGATTGGAAGGGTAGCGAAGAAGTATGGACTTTACACAAAGGTAGATTTCTTCTTGACACGCTCCTGGACCATTTCTAATGAGCCTATAGATCACCGGAGGGCAACGTATAGATATGTTCGGTGCCAGGAAGGATGAACTCCCGGACATCTGGGAGGAACTCAACGAAGCTGGCTTCGAGAGTGGCCAGGCTTACGGGAAAAGTTTGCGTACTGTCAAATCTTGTGTTGGCACCACATGTAAGCATTTCTTGGTTGTGTTAACCTTTTTCGTCTCATCGTGCCTTTCCAGGGTGTCGTTATGGTGTCGGTGACTCTGTGGGCCTTGCTGTGCAGCTCGAGAACCGTTACAAGGGAGTCCGAAGCCCTCACAAGTTCAAAGGTGGCGTATCCGGATGCGTCCGCGAATGCGCCGAGGCTCAGGGCAAAGACTTTGGTATCATTGCTACTGATAAAGGATGGAACAGTATGTGGCTTTTTTCTCATGTACTTCTTGATCTTACCCAGAATCTCTTAGTCTTCGTGGGCGGAAATGGTGGTGCTAACCCGGTAATTATCAAACACACTCTCATGGGTGATCATCGCAGGCTCACGATACACTCCAGCGTCATGCCGACCTGTTTGCTAAAGACGTTCCGCCATCGAAGGTCGTCCGTATCATCGACCGCTTCCTCGCCTACTACATCACGACTGCAGACAAACTGGAGCGCACTGCACGCTGGATAGAAAGGATGGACGGAGGAATCGCTGTAAGTTGTAATAAACAATAGCTTTTACAATGCACAGCTCACACCTTCCCAGAAACTTCGCAAAGTTATCCTTCAAGACGAACTTGGCATCTGCAAGGACTTGGAGGCATTAATGGACAACCTCGTGAACACATACGAAGACGAATGGGCCGTGGCCGTAAAAGGTCACCGGACATCCTCTTTGTCCACAGTTAACTTTCCTAACTCGTCCATTTAGATCCTTCAAGACGGAAACAGTTCAAGCAATTCATCAACACAGATGAGAAACTTCCCCCGAGCGAGGTTATCACAGAGCGTGGTCAGCATCGCCCGGCAGATTGGCCAAAGGCATATCCTCCAGTAAAGCTCACACCAGAGAAGTTGGTGACCCCAAAATCTGAATGGAAGTGGATCACCGTAGCAAAGACGGCCGACATGCATCCAAACGACGCTGGCACGACGAGCGCGGCCATCAAGTATGGAGATACTCAGCTCGCTGTATACCACGTTCCAAAGAAAGGATACTACGCTACACAACAGATGTGTCCTCACAAAAGGTACATGTTTTCGTTGATCGTATTTTTCTTCCTCGTGTACTAAATTTCCACCAGAGCATTCGTGCTTGATCATGGTATCATTGGCGATACAGCTGATGGCGGCATTGTGAGTTCTATTTATCTTCGTGGATATAGCGTCCGCTCATAATTCACGTCCTCTCAGTACGTCTCATGTCCACTCCACAAGCGAAATTTCACCCTTACCGGGGGCGAATGCTTGAACGACCCCGAATACCAAATCCTATCGGTTGATGCGCGTGTAGACCCTGACGGAAAGGAAGAAATCCAACTCTTGCTCCCTCTGGTGGAAGACCTCGACGCCGTCATAGGTACTGAGAAGTGGCTGGTTAAGCAGGCTGAGTCCGAGGCGTTGGGTCTGAATGCAGCAACCCAAATCGAGGTAGTAGAGCCTCGACCGGAGAAAGACGTTGTATCATCTTGTAGTGATACCTGCGGAAACAGTACCTTGGAGTGGTAACAATATGAGGGGATGCGGATATGATAACATCTTGTATTTTAAACGATTTGAATGTATTATGCTCCGATCTCTTGCCCATCCGTGACTGATTGACGGGCACTAGTTGCGCCTGCTATGAGTATCACACATCGATATCACCCCACTCACGATAAATAACATGGACAGAGCCTGTGGGCGTTCGGGTGTGTCGGTGTCCTAAACCGGGTTTGCGGCTAAAGTGGTAAATACTGACTAATCAAGTTTTCTAGTCCTCCTTGAGTAACTCTCTCTAGGCCGTCAAACAATCAAGCAAATTCCTGTCATGGTGAGTCGTATACGCTGCAATCAGGCGTTTTGACCTTTTCTGGTCTTCAATCTGTCGCAACGAGTGTGAAACGGACCCTGATGACCTCTGCTTCTTTGAACAACTATAGATCATCCCTGTTCGCTGCTTCTCCTGTGGAAAAGTAATCGGTGACAAGTGGAATGCATATCTCGAGCTCTTGGCCAAGGACATCAGTGAGGGGTGAGTTCTAAAGTCCCATTATACACGCCACAATTCGTGCCAACATGTCTTATTTTAGCGATGCCCTAGACGAGCTCCAACTAAAGCGGTACTGCTGCCGGCGCATGGTCTTAACGCATGTGGACCTCATTGAAAAGCTCCTGCACTACAACCGTGAGCTGTTGACCTATACCGGCGTGGATCCCGCTCCACATTTTGTGTATGCCTGACCCGATCTTTTATCTTTATAGCCATGGAACGTTCAAAAGACAAACCAGCATTCCAAGCCTAGGACCTCAAAACATATCCTCGGCATGCATAGATCCACGAGTCCCGTTGCTGACCATGGACGGGCCCACACAAAACCCCTTACGAACAGCTTCTTCCACTCAGTGCCCATGTTCCCCATTGCGACATGTCCTTTTGACCTCTACGACGCTTCGAATTTCACGGCTGAGGAGCAAGCGCAGCAGTCGAGGTAAAGACAATAACTCGTAAGACTCACGAGATGTATTTTAAAGACAAGTTGTATATAATCATGTCTTCGATGTCTTCGTTGATTATCAGGTTCCACCCATCTCAGGAAGTTTCCGACAAGTCAGTACATGGTTGTGGCCTGCTGCCTACGAGAAAACGTGTCGTTGTCGACTGCATCCGTTTGTCTATTCACCAGCGGAAATGTCATTTGATGACGAGAGCAGGAAGGGCTGGTATCAGTTGAAGGCTGACTACTGCTCATGAGGTGTATAATTTATACGCCTCCCGTCCATCTGCAATCTGATCAACCCTCTTTCTATCCCGAAATGTAAGGTGACCTGATCTGCAAGAAATGCTAACTACGCTTCGTATTTCACCTTACAGAGTACAATTTGTCAGGATTCCTCCTGATCCCCCTTTTATCTATTCTGTTATCCATTTCTATTTCTATCCATTTCTGTCTTGATCACCTTTATATATGTAGTGTACGTAGCCGTGTTCCCCACTCTCGCGCTAGTTTATCCTACCGCTAATCTATTATCCTTTGATTAACCTGCGTTGCTAACATCTTCCAAGAACGTATGACTCGTTGGAAGCAAGGCGATTTGTGAGGGAATTGTACATTGCATTTCAAACCATATCAGCAGCAGTAACGTGGAGTAGATGAGACCTAGAAACTACATGGTACAAGTGACAACGTTCAGATTTCATAAGTGCAAAAACTACGCGTGCAATGACGCGATCGCCTTGTCAGTCACTGCGAGAAGAGCGTCGTGATCGAATGGGACAGGATTGAATGGGTGATGGGCATCGTATATAAGTACCGAGATATCCTTGATGAGATCAACAAGGGCTTGACTCGTGAAGTGCTTGATTATTTTCTGAACATCTTTATCGGTCGTAAAAACGAAGCCTTGACAGAGGCCGTGCCTCTCGGCAGCGATGCCCTCTAGAGTCTTTTGGCTGAATGTTTGGAAAAATAGTGATTGAAAGGCCTCGGACTCAGCCCGGACCTCTTGCGGTGTGGTTTGTTTGAAAGCCCGAAGTTGGAGATTGCGCATGACACAGTAGGAGAGTACCCATATAAAGGATTCAACATCGTGGATTGTTTCGTGCACGACAGGTTTGGCATCGTACTGCAACAAGATGTCCCGGGCCATGAATTGGGCCGTTCCCTATGACACAGTTTGAGTCTAGAAAGAAAAACAGGTTCTATATCAAGATAACTTACAGTCATACTAACGGCACCCCGTTTGATCTCCACCTCTGATTCGAATGTAGTGTGTGTACGCGTTGTTGGCTCTGTAATAGAAAGCAGTTGCCCGTGGTCATTAAATCTGTGTTGCGGGCCGACGATGTTTCTATTATCACTTGCGGCTTCTGTATCCATGAGCTTGAAAGGCGAGCAAAGTCAACATCAGTGATGAAGCCACGGCTTCTAGGATTCTGCGTTGAAGTCAGTGGAATATTGCCTGCACTGATATCGCAAAGGGCCTTGTGCGCTGAAAAACGGTGAGAGATGATAAAAACCTACAATTGGCAAGTACACACCTTGGACGGCATCACGGAAGCCTTGAACCAGCTCGAGGTCCGACGTATAGTCCCACATCGGTCGCACAATAGTAGCGAGAATGAGACGATGAAGAACGGGTGCTGGTGGATCAGGGATACGATTTAGCAACTTCCAAACTTCGTTCCTCAAATTCTGCACGGTAATGGAGAATCGAGCATAGTCAGTAAATGTAACATCACCACCGCATTCGATGATACGACGGCTGTCGTATATTATTATAGTTAGACTTACCGGATTGAAAACTGTAAGCCAATGAACTCACCACTGTGAACGACCTCCAGTGACCTACCCAAACACACGAAGTCCAGCCGGCGTGTGGCGTAATCGGGAGGAATGGAGAGCACTGCAAGGGAACAAGGCACCGACTAAGCGACGGTGGCTGTGGTAATGGCATGTTTGGTACAAATTGCGGAAATAGGAACATACGGTACCTTATAATGCACGCGATTCTAGGAAAGGAGAATAATATTTAGGACAGAGGACAAGAATA